>VWZV01005527.1:34749-179878 GCA_013397155.1 Irena cyanogastra | reverse complement strand
TTTTTTTTTTTTTTTTGGTTGGTTGGAGTTTTTCATTGGGTGTTTTGTGTGTGTGTGTGTATAAGATTTGTTTGGTTGTTGGGGTTTTTTCCTCTTCTTTTTTGTGTATTACTGAAAAATCGCACCACTTAAAAGCACCCCTGGTCATTATAAATTTCAGCCTTTTCCTTCCTGTGGCAGACAAGAATGAAATACAAGTCCACAGGTAACAGAACATGCCAGTAACTTGTAGGTGCACGACACTTAAAGAGCTTTCATTGGATATCCATCTTCAGAGTGCCTTGTAAACAGTGACAGGCAGAGTGGTTGAATGAATTCATCTCTTCTGAGAAGCACTGGCTTGATTAGATAATCATCTAGTTTCTTTTCTGCTATGGGGCATTTCACCTTTAGTCTTTAGCTGTTGGCTTCTGGAGGAAAGTATAAATTACTGGAGTGTGATTTTTCCCACATGTTTTCATTGTGGTCCCTGATAAATTTTCTGATTCCCTTAATTCCCTATCTGGCTCCAGGTATGCTTCTTTTCCATGAAAATCTTCAAAGATATTATTTTTTTTATTTTGTGAAAAGGAAAAGGAGGAGCAGTGCTGCAGCATCAGCTGCCCTGCCAGGTGTGCCCGGCAGGTCCCAGCTGGCAGAGGCACCAGTGCAGCCTGGGCACAGCCTTGGTCCCTTGTTCCCAAGGTGCCTCTGCACCACTTGAAGCTGAGATTTGTTGCTCAAAGGCTGGACTCTGGTCCAGGGGCTCAGCTTGGAGAGTTACTTACCCAGGAATGCTGCTCAGGGGAGTAGTGGAGAGAGCTGGATTGTTATCCCAAGCTTGCCCCTTTTGACCACAAAGCCAGGCCCAGTGGGGATTTGTTGCTCTCATATCTTATGCTAAGACTCTGGAAAGTTTGCCAGAAAAAAGAGGGTTGTTTTTTTTTTTCCTGTGAGAGCTGCCTGGAAACCTTGCTCTTTATTTCTGCTCTGCATCCCTCTAAGCAAAGCAAATCAGTGCAGTATTGTGGGAGGAAGAGAATTCTGCTGTTCAAAGCCTTCCTACTCCTGGCCTTATCCCTTGGCTGATTGTGCCAGGAAAAGAGCCAGGGAGTATAATCCCACATCTGCAGTGGGGACAGAGATTTGGAACCCCTTTACAAGTGATGCTGCTGCCACAGAGGGTAGAGCCCTAGGGGAAGAGTGGTTTCCAGAAAATACTGGTTTTGGGAGAAAGTGCTGCTCTGTCCCTGGCTTCCTGGAGGCTGTTATATCATCTCTTGCCATCCTGTAACCTCTCTCCACTGTTTTCCAGCAGTAGAAATTACAATTCCTCTAAGTTTGCTCTTTGGGATTGCTTTGCCATCAAAAGGTTTCCTCTAAAATTCTCCCAGCTGCAGACTGAGACTTGTCTATCTCTCCTCCTGTCTGCAGTGAGTTTGGCAAATGAACTCTGTGCCTCCAGTTTCCAGTAAAACCTGATGTGGCAATAAATAGTGATCTGTCCCTGAAGCCAGTTAAAATAAATGCATCTTAAAATGTCTAATTAAAAATCAATCAAACAGCTCATACCTGCATTTATTTCCTTGCAATAGATCCAGATTTAATCTCTAGAGCATAAATAATCTTTCCTCTGATGATATTTATAGTAAGGCATTATGAATCTTTCCTGTGAACTATGTTTCAAATATCAATGCCCACCCCCCATATCCAAATATCATGTGGTTGTATCATCAGCAATGGTAGCAGCAAGTAAAGTTTATATATTTAAGGAAGTAATTTTAGGGTTTTTTTCCCTCTAAATGTAATTCACATTGTCCAATATTACTAAAACAAATGGGCTATAACTCCTCACAGAGGGGCATGTTTTTAGCATTTGGCTTTCAGGGAGGTTCCCAAGCGCTTTCACATGAAGTCAGCATCTCACCCTCAGCTTTCACAGATGGAAAAGCTAGGCTTCAGAATGGGAAGTGACTGGCCTAAGGTTTCTCCAAAACCCTTCCAAAGTCCCTCAGTTCCCCTCCAGGCCATTAATTTCAGGCAGCTGCCAAGCCCCAGACCCTTATTTGTGTTGCAGCAGCACTTAGCAACCAGGGCTGGGGTCGGGGCCGTGGTGCTGCCCCAGCCAGCAGTGACCATTCCTGTTTGAGTGCCTTGAGCCCAAACAGCTGCAGCCAGGAGCCCAGAGAGGATGGAAAAGTGTTGAAGTGACATCTCTAAAACCAGAGCACAGGGAAGCGAGCAACTTCAGCAGGAAGTTCTTGAATTCCAGCCACCGGACAGTGATTTCTGCTTTGGTGTTAGGGAAAGAACAAAGCGTCGGTCAAACTCAGCGCGTGCTGCTGGCAAGAGGGTGTTTGTTCTGTCATGGATTGCCTCAGGAATTGGGTGTCATGTTCCTGTTTATCACAGCATATTTTGGGGTATTTTGCTTTCTTTCAATGGTCCACATGTATTGTATGTGCTAAGCTGAGAATTTCCCCTTGGAAGAAGTGCAGCAATGGTTCAGCGACACAACAGGCACCAAATGTTGTCTGTAGAAGAGAAGCTCCCTGATTTTTTTCCATCTCACCATCTCTAGCAGCTGCTTTCTTTTCTTTCTTTTCTTTCTAACTTTTTTACCCTGGAAATATGTGTCAGCTCTGTGGTTACACTCCTTTCCTTGTAATTTTTGAACAGTAACTGATCCAGTTTGATAAAAATTCTCCATGTTCTAATCAGTCAAAAATAGTCCTCTCATCAGACATGTATTTTTGGATAGCTCTAATCATGACTGACTTGGTCAGATGCCTAACTGCTAATTTAAGTAGAACCATGTCCTTTCAACATCCGAAATGCAGAAAGGCACTAAAAGAAAAAAATAATCTGTCTTGAGTGCTTTGCAGTAAAAATAAAAAATTGAAAAATTTCAGAGCCTTCCATTCCGTTGTGGAGTCAGACAGCAAAATCCTCTGCCCCAGCATTTGATAAGTTTTTTTTTTCTTTATTTGTATACAGTTTCTTAAAATCAGCTGCAGTTTTGTTCTCCCCTGGACTGGTGACCACCACTTGAAACTAACAAGAAAACAGACGTGTTGGAAGGGTTTTATGTGTCTGTGATGTGGATATTTGCAGTGGAAATGAAATAAGGAAAATTCTGCTCAGGCAGGACTCCACTATTTGGTGAGAGTGATTGCATTCTTGCTTTGTCAGCTTGCTTTAACATGGCAAGGAGGGTTGGCCAGGAGCAGAACTGTGTTTGCCAGGTGAGGTTCAAGCTGGACATTCCCTTTCTTGCAAGGTGCAATCGCCACACTGGTGCCTATTTGTACCAACAGGAAATGCAGGTCAGGCAGGAGGAGCTGTCAGAAGGAAGAAAAAGGTTCTTTCCCAGCTCTGTGACTGAGGACAGCCTGTCCTTTGCAGATCTCCCTCTCCCCACCTGCATTCCCCCCTCCCAGCACTCAATTTCCCATTAAGGTTTTTAAGAGAAACAGAATGGCAATTAAGCCCAGTGCAGCAGTGAGAAAGCCATGCAAGCCGTGGGCTTGCTGAGAAATCTATCCATAAATGAGTTAACTGCACAAATAATTCCAGCTAATTAGAGGTGTGCATTCCCCAAATAACTTGATTCTCTCATTTACTTAATTGAGTTGATGGTTGCTCTGGGATGGAACAGCAAACTGTGCAGTGGTTATTACAGTAAGCATCACTTTGACTAAATCTGTTCAAACAGTCCAGATTTTTTCTGTTAACTTGGAATTTGCCACAGAATCAAGAAAACTGTTGCTTTGGGTTGTTTGTTTGGTTGGTTTTTTAAATTACATCTTTGCATTCAGTATTTTAGAAGGTGAAGGTAAGGTAAATTCCATTTACAATTCCCAAGTTTAGCTGAAAAGTGGGGGCTATGAATAAGGATTGTTGATCAGAGAAGTAGGATCTTTGTTTCACACTTCAGAGAAATGCTGGCAGGACTGACAACTTTCCAAATGATGACACAGATAAAACTGCCAGGCTTGGATAACAAATCCAGGTATTGCCTACAATCTAAGCAGGCTTCTTTGGGGTTTACATAATTTAGGATCTTTCCCTAGACGGAAAAATGGAGGAGAACCAGCAAGCTTTGCTGGGGAGATGATTTCTCCCTAAAGGATGAGAGAGAGGCTTCAAACAGCCTCAGATTTTTCAGCTTGTTTGACCTTATCCCTCCTCTTCTTTAAACGACCACTCAGTCTCAGTGTCCAACTTTTTTTCCATGTTCTAACAACTTGAAGAGGGCCATACCAACCACTGGGCATCAGTAAAACATCTTTCTTTTCTGTTTGTTCCATTTCCTTGCTTTATTAAATATCTAAAAGAATAGGCATAAAAATACTGCTAGTATTGAGAGAATCCTTTTTCAAGAAGAATAAATTTCAATTCCTGCTTTGTGTTAGGACCAAGTGAGAGGAGCCTTGACCAAGATTTTTGTTCTCTAGTGTAATGCTTGCTGGTCAAGGATTTCCATTTTGGCACTCAAGGGATGTTAACGAACACTTAGAAAAAAAAGGAGAGAAATTAAAATATGAGTATCAAACCTGAAAGAAACAGACAGTAGACACCTTTTTTCTTTAGGAGAAGTAAAGTTGGAAACATGTTCCTGTTCTCTATTTTCTTGCAATCATTAAATGTACTGGTCTTCTGCTAAGGAAATAATTTGAGTACAAGGTAATAGCCACAGTGCTGTTTGTCATTAGCTTGTACCTGCTAATAAACAGGGAAATCCATCTGCTATGGGGTCACTTTCCTAATGGACCTTCAAAGACATGCTCCACATGGCAGTGTTCACAGGGAAAATAGGGAGATTGCCAGGCCACCCAAGCCCTTTGCAAACAGAAGATTTGTTCAAGGGTGCAACAGAATTTCTCTCTATTGTGTTATTACTTCACCAACAAAACCTTTCCTCGGTTATTTTGATTCTCACCCTCTCTCAGCATTACATCCTCATGGAAATTCCGTTTCTGCTCAGTCCTGCACTTATTTTTCTTCCCCTTGTTGTTCTTCTGCTGTTTATTTTTCTTTTCACTGTTGTATTTCCTGCTGGCATTGGTGATGTAAATCAGTGGGTGGGTTTGAGGCAGGGCCATTTTCTATTCTCATGGACATGGGAACATTTCTCTTCAAGCAAAAGAGCAGTGTTGCTAATTTGGTACATTGCTGAGACTTTAGTTAGTTTCTAGATTTTTTTTTTAATTGGATTTGAGCTTCAGCAGATGTTGGAAAGCAAATAAACCATATGCAGTGGTCGTTAGACATTACTCATGGTGTAATCCCTTTATCCAAATACAAAAGTTAAACATGTGAAACCATATCCATAGATAACTGCAGAAGTTCAGCTCATGCTCAGCCACCACCACGTAATTCCCTTCATTATTTGGAGCAGCACATCCTCTCTGAAGGAAGGTGGGCAGACAGGGGGAAGATGGATTCATGACTCTGCTTTAAAATAAATGTCAGCTAACCACAAAGGGTCAAACTCACTGCTGATGTAACACTGCTGACTTCAGTGGATTTACACTGGGGATTAATGTAGTCCTTTCTCTAATAGATGTGTTCAGGGGGGAGGAAGATGGTTTTTATACAGATTCAGCACAGGGTCTGCTGGCATAAAAACAACCCAAACAGAATTGTTCCCTTCTCAAACATCTGTTAGCATGAATGTCCAAATCCTGTGTATCTGCCACAGGTTGTTATAATCGAGCTGCATTACATTAACAAAAATACAATAACCATTTGGTCTCTACTTTAAACAAGAGCTTATGAAAATGGCTTTCAGGTGGAGGGAGTGGTGATTTGGCAGCCTTCTCTTGGCAGGGCTGTGGATTGCACGTGAGGGAAAGTTGTTTGGTGGTAGAGCAGACAAATTGCTTAACAATTAATAAAAATAATGCCTTGTGTTTCTGCACGACAAGGTGCTGTGTAGGAATTCTCCTCTCCCCAGCTGCTCTCCACTAATAAAACATAGTCAGCTCTGTGGGTTTTTAAATCACACACAATGAAGTGGAACAGTGCTTTAAAATGGGGTAACACTGGATTTTTGCACAAGCAAAACTGGATTTGCAACATGGGTTACAAATCTAATTTCTCTAGACTGCCCTGCTTTCAAAAGTCTTTGCAGCCCCACATCAGTCAGCAGGGTTGCTTTTGGGTTTCTTCCGTTTTAAGTTTCTAAGAGTTTTCTCCTAAGTAATTAACCAATATAATAGAGTGTGTAGGAAATTATTACAAAAATCAGCTGCATCCTTTTAGGAATTGTAAAAGATTGTTTTCATCAGAATCAGAGCAGATTTAATATCTTAAGTCTTATCTTACAAGGCAACTGAGACCCCACAAGCCAAAGTGTGATGCAAAGTGCTAAAAGGCTCAAGAATATCTTAAAATCAGAGGTGTATTTGAAAATGTTCTTTTTGTTTTGAACATATGATGGGGTCTTAATTCTGAGGCTTCTTGTGGAAGAGACAAACGTTGTCAGCCAGGCTGCAAATCAGACGGGGAAAATTTTGCCTTGTTTTCTGTACAGCAGTGTTTGGGTTTATTCTGCTGAAAGTTCCACAACCAAATCTCCTTCTGGGAGAATGTCACATCAGCTGCTCTGGGGCTGTTTGCTCTTCATGCTCTTGGCTCCACTGGGCCTCTACTATGTCCTCTCTTAAATACAACAAACCAGATTTCTTCTCTTACTGAGAACACTTCCTATGTTTTACTGAGTTCTGGAAGTTTTCCTTCCTGATTTTTTTTTTTTTTTGCACCCCATTTTGAAAGTAGAGACTGTTTTCCTTGGGAGAAAACAGAAATTTCTTGGAATTGCTGCAGCGTTGGCAGATGTCAACTTTTTAGAAAAGAAGCCCAGGTTCCTGGATGTAATTTTCCATCTTAGTATAGTGTCTGTGATTCTTACAGCACTGATCATGTTTTATCAATGGTAATTAGTAGCAAGATACTGCATGAGGATTTCCTCTTTTTGGGAAGATTTAATTGAATATTTGTACAACACGCTCAGCATTTGCCCAGAATTAATCCCCGGCGTTTCACGTTTGAGATTATCTTGTTCAAACAGCTACTTTAAACTTTAAACACATAGCTTTGGGGCAGTATCAGTTATTTTGCTCAGAGAGCAAAAGCAGTTCAGGCTAAAGGTCTGGAAATGTGCTGGAAATCTGAGACTGGGCTCGGCATAGAACAGAAACTGATGGGACATTTGGTTCGGGCAAGGATTTTGTATTTTGCAGCACTTGAAATCAATAGGACTGGAATAAATTCTCCTACTGCTGCATAAATATAAAATAATTACTTTTGGTTCTATTTTTCTCACCTACTCATTGGTTGTCTTGATTAAAAGAGTTACCTTGCATTTGGTAAATTAAATAATTTTAATCATTACTTTAAAAGATGCCTTATTTCCACCTATATCAGCAAAGACTGAATACTTCAATTTGGAGTTCATGGACCCTCCTAACTGCAGCATTTTTTACTGGTTGTAGAGAAAACATGGTCAGGTAGATCTTGGATGATGCTCTAGTAAAGCTCAAATAAATTATTGCTGAAAAACTCTGAAGGAAAATAAACAATAAAAATAGTTTTTAGGATGTGGATTAATGTAGGAATTAATATGTCTCCAATTAGTTAACAGATTTGTATCTAGAAAGGATGAATTACATCTTGTTAAAGTGATTTTTTTGAATATAGGTATGTATATATGTTGATTTTGGAGCAGTTTTTATGTTTTCTAGCAATACTAATAAACACAAGTGTTTGCTGGAGAGCCTACACATAGTCAGAAGTTGCAAATATGGTCTTGATTTCCTGCTGCTGGGTTCAACATGGTGTGCTCAGGTGATGTGTTACAGAAATCTGTGTGGTTTGATTTGGGTTTTTTTCAATTAAATTAAAGTTTTATTCTCCTCGAATGCTTCCTTATTGAGATTCTTGTAAATGAAAAAATTTAGTCGTCTACTAATCACCAATAGCAGCCAATATATTTCTCAATTAATCAAGTAAAGCCTGTTAAATGCAGTTTAAGGAGCATTTTATGGGGATTCTCAGTGACACCTCTGCAAATGTACTTGAGTAAACTTTATTTGAGACCTTACCAGGGCTCTTGGGCAAACAAAGCTTTACTTCTCCAACTAATAACTGACTGCACTGAGGAGCAGTGCACCTGTAAACCTATTAAATTTACTGTGCTCTGCAGCACAGAATATCCTTGCCTTCAGTGGTTTCCTACCTGGTCATAGGGAAATGCAGAGAGGTCGAGTAGAGGGGCACCACTACAAATCCTCATTCCTAAATATCTGTAGAGAAACTCAGATCAAAAGGGGGGATACAATTTATTTTAGCTAATTCTTCTTTAATGCAGTCCTTAACCAAAATAATTATGTTGCTGAGCATAGCAGAGACTTAAATAAAGTCCCTCTTTCACAAGGATGAAATTTCCCAGTTCTGTGGCCCAGAGGTATTCCCGTAAGATGCTCTCTGTGCAGTCAGTGTGTATTCTTTTTTGGGGCTATAAATCCTCAGAAGTATTTTTAATGGTGTATTAGCTGTGACTTATGGAGGGGACCTGGGTTTCATTTGCCTAGGAGGTTTCGTTACAGGTGCCTTTGGAGGGCTGATGGCTGGAGATAGAATCAAAAATAGAGGTGAAAAGGAGTTATTACTTGTCAGAGACCCTTATTTTCCCTGCTACTCTGCAGGGCTCTGTGAAATGGCCCAGATTAGAGATCGATAATGGAGTGCTTGCACTCAGCTAAAACCAAAACCCCATAAACTTTAAAACACAGAATCAGTGCTCGCCCAGGAGATTGCTGAGAGCTGAGCTTTACTGCTTGCCTCATCCAGCTGAGATCTGGGGAATATTTATCTTCTCAGTGGTATCAGCAGAGGCTGAGCTGGCTGCTCTGGTAGTCCTGCCATTCTTCTGCAGAGACATCAGTTAAAGTGCTCCAAAAGACTCTGCAAATGCACTGCCCTCCGAGCAATTGCTGGAGCTGTTAAAGGATTGAACAGTGTCTTCCAAGGGAATAATAGCACCTCAGAAAATGTGCTTCTCTGTAATGCCTGCCTTACCTTTTTGAACTTTGCAGAGGACACGTTTTCTCCTTGGTGAGATTAGCACCGTGTCTGGAGAGCAGTGCACATCTGTTTTTTTAAATTCTGCTTTTACTCGCATGGCCGTAAGTGTGGCAGATGTGTCAAGTTCTGACACACAGCTCTAGGGGTGGGTTCTGAGGAGTGCATGTGTGGTAGTTCCTCTAGAGATGCTGTGTTATTCTCCTTTTTGTTCTCCCTTTGAGCTGTTGAGGAAATCTGCATCCACGAGGCAGAAACTGGAGCACTCCAGCACAGTCTGTGCCCTCCCCAGCCTGGATGAGTGCTGGATGGACAGAGTGGGGTTACAGCTCCTGGTGCAGTAAATTAAGACTTGCAGGTGTCCCAGAGGCCCAAAATGCTACATCACACAGAAATCTTGTCTTGTTCACCCCTTTCTGCAATATTTGTTCTTTTTTATCATAGCTTTACGTGCTACTGTGGCTGCTGTACTTTCTCTGTATTTATTAGGCTTGACTGAATGTTATTATATAAATAATACCTTTTCTTAGCCTTTTTTATGTGCTCCCTTTTTCCTGTCTTCGATTGTCCCTGCAGGTGTATTAACCCAGAATTTGTACCTTGATACATTCTCACTGCAAGGTGTGTGTGAAAACCTCACAAGACAGCTGATGATCTCTTTTGCATTTCTATGTGGTGACAGCAGGGCTTCAGGATCATAGGGGAACAGGCAAGAGTCCACTGGAATATTTATAATGATCCCTTAAAAGCTCTGTGGAGCTTGGAAAAGTCATGAGAGAAACACCTGTGGGGCAAATGTGAATTTTCACGGGATCAGAGGGCAACTGGGTTTGCCAGGGAGATGAGAAGCCTCTAATCCAAATTCCTACCCAGAACAGGGTCAGCCATGGGTTCAGCCCAGGCTGCTCAGGGCTTGATCCAGCCAGGGTTTGAAATACATCCAGGCTGGAGACTGCACTGGGCAGGATCTGCTCCACTGCCTCACTGATCTTCTGGGGGAAAAGCTTTTCTGTCTTTCCAGTACGAATTGCTGCTTTCAGCTTCTGCCCACTGCCTGCCATCATCCCTCTGTGCACNCGATTTTGGAAGAGATAAGAAAAACTGCCCAATTAGATAAGAAAAACTGCCTAATTAACAGAACATTAACTGTCACACCTTTAACAGATGGCAAATAGAATACACACATTATCTTTTAATCCATGACAACCCCTGGGAAGGGCCTGCCTCTGTTTTATGTCACAAGTGTTGAATGTGAGACTTTCCTTCACCACCTTCCTCCACTTTGTTCCTCCTGCTCTTGGCCCTTTCCAGCTCCACACCTTTCCTTTTGAATTTCAATGTACCTAGAGTAGAAATCTTTCAATCTCTGAAAGATTTTCACCTCTTCTAAGGTTCATTTCCACTCACAACAGACTAAAATCTGTCTGGGAGTTGTTGCTCACTTTCACCAGATACTCCCAAAATCACATAGTGTGTGGAGCACCACAGAGCATTTGCAGCACATCTCCAGACAGGAGCTGGATAAGCTGAAGAAAGAAGGAAAAATGTAAGACTGAAAGCCAAAGCTCAACAAAATTCTGGACATAAGAGTCAAGAAAATTCTTTATTGGCAAAAAGGATTTACTCTGTCAAAATAAGAAGAATTGTTAGATAGAGCCCTATTTTACTCTTAGAAATACATGTATTAGTTCTGCTCGGAAAAAGATTGCTAGAGAGAAGTTCTATCAGAGAGTGACTGCTTCCAACTTCGGTGTTTTTAAAAGTCGAAAGTTTATTTTTGGGCAGAGGAACAGGCCACAGACATCATACCCACTGTCAGACTAAAAATTAGGCAGCTGTGAACCCACAAAAATAGATGAGTGTTCATCAGTCATCTGAGCTATTTTGATTCATTTTGTGCTGGTTTTCTTAGTTTTTATAGAGATGGGGTAACTGAGAGATGTTTTAAAAGATTTTATTTTATTATTAGTCTTGAACAGTGAGACACAAGAGATGTATAACTTAATGCTATTTCATTAGAAGCTAACTGATTTTTGGTTACAGTACTTTATAAATATTTTTAAGTTTGTTAGTTTTTCCTACATAATGCTGCTATTACTTTTACCACTAATTACTTATATTTTTTTCTCACGTGGTCTTGTTACAATGCATTTTTCACAGTTTTAATTTTTTGAAGTATTTAGATTTTTTTGCAAGGCTGTATTTTGAAACTTGTTGAAACTTGTTTCTAGTTTAATCTGTCTTTCAACGTTATCTCTATCCTATAGCCTTTTTAAGTTAGTACACTTTATCTCAGTGTTTGTATATAGATGTACAAGATGGTGTGAGCGTTTTGTTAAGTTTTAAGAATTTTTTTACACATCTATTTCCTACAATTTTGCTGTAGATCCAAGTTTTAAGGGGATCTCTGCAGCGTGGACACGAAGTGGGTGAGGTTTGTTTATGGAGGGATGAGGTGCTAATCCTTCCAAACTGATAACAGCCATGTATTTAGGGCCACGTAATACCTTGGCATTACTTTTTTATGTACAGAGGATTTCTGAAAATGGAAGCAACTGGAAATAGTTATCATATTTCAGGTCTCCCCAGCGAGAGTTAAAGCTGCAGGTGATGTTTCAATAGCCACGAATTAGAGAGCTCCGTTTAATTCGTTTCAGGTCGTGATGAACTCCTAGCCTTTGGTAAAAAGGCTTGAGCCAGCCAGAAAAAGATTGAATTACTTGTCTCATGGGAGGCTTTGCTCTGTTGCTGGAGACTTCAGGCACTTGGGGGTCAATGTGCAACAGCTTGGACAATGTCCTCTTGGCTGAGCCCCAAACCATCAAACCCTTCTCACTGGTTTTCTTTGCCAGCACTTGCTTCACCTTCACCAGTCCCAGGATAAGCAAAGCCAAATAAAAACAAAAAAAGAAAAAAAAGAGTCCAGATGGGAAAAGATGACCAGATGTTTTGGTGAGGTTGGGATGACCCATTACAAAAGAATTCTGTTTTGTTGCCACAAACATAAAGACTGTTCTTGTGCGTTGAAAAACGGAGCTTTCATTATCCAGGCCTTTGTTCTTCCCTTTCAGACAGATATTTCTGCATCTGCACTCTACTTGCTTTTGCATCATGGGTATAATGGAAAAGAAATGGCTTTTTCACCTGCCTGTAGCAATCATTTCTAGAAAATACTTTCCTAAGGAGCAGCAAGTTTCTAACAGTGTTCCTTGGAAAGGATTTAGCCACCGTAGGGCTGCTCCCAAATGATCTGAATTGCAATTCCTACAGAACTCCTGACCTCAACACGCCTGTTCACACATTCTCAGCAAATATTTGTGTAAGTTATGGTTTCTTTCTAATCAAATAAAACCCATAAATAAGCTGGAGAATCCGCAACCCTTGGACATTAGTGGTTTTAACTCAGTTAATGCAAGGTATGGCTGTGGTGTTTAGTGAGAATGAGAATCTCAGACTATGACAATACGTAGATATAAAGAACCTCCTGGGGGTAAAAAAAAGTTTCCTTAGGTGTCATAACCTTCAATAACACTTTTGTTAATTAATGATAATTCAGCCTGACATAACAAGAAAGGCATGTCATTTGTAAAGTCTTTTATTCTGGACTGTCAGGCCCTCAAAATACAAAGATAAGAATATACCAAATAATTCCAGAACAACAGGCAGGCTATGTTTGCATCTAGAGTACCCAAATGTGCTTGAAGAGCAAACTTGACACAAACAAGGCTTCAGTTAATTAATAATTAATTAATAAATAATTAAAGGTAAAAAGACTAAATAGTTAAAGATAAAGAGAATAATTTGTAAAACAAAATAAATTGGCTTCCCTGGGACCACTTTCTGATTCACTGATCTGTTGAGGAACGTTTCCTGAGCTGCAGTGGTTGTACACATTTAAAAGCAATGTGAGAAAAAACAGGTTCTAGAAATAGATAGCTGACTGAAATTGTGGCTTGACACTCTCAGCTTCACTGTGTTCTTCCACACAGGTTAAAGAACCCATGTGTGGTTTGTGTACTTTTGTTTTTCTGATTGCCTGTGTAAGTTCACCAAATTGGGGTTTTGGTCACATTTTCAATCCCACCTATAATGTTAAGCCTTTAATTCTTACTTTAACTAAAGCTTTACCTATCTGTCATCAGAACCTTATTATTTCCATGAGGTTTTGACTACTTCCATAAATAATTGCATATTCTAATACCTGCCCTGCTGCCAGAGCAGTGTGGAGGGCTCCAAGCTCAGATCACCAGGACTTCACAGAGCCCTGGGCATGTTCCAGCTCTCAGAGATTTACAGGGCTGGGAGTTTAAGAGGTTTGTGCTCACAGGAAAAATCTCTTCTCATGATTGAAACTTGCTATGAATCTCCAGGAAAAGTTGAGTGTGTTTTATTGACTTGCTTAAATATTGAGTGAGTGCGATTTCAGCTTTTTTAACCATCCCACACCAAAAGAAAGTGGAATAGCTGATTCCACCTTGTTCATATTTAAGATTAGTTTGAACAGGAGCCCAGTGGCTTCCTAATGCATCCATCCATCTATAGGGCCTAAAAAAAAAATCTTTCTTGTAGATCCAGGGTGTAGCAGATGTGCTCAGTCTTTTGCCTTCAAGGATTGTTCTCGGAATTCTTGTAGTGGTTTTATCTCAAATTGAACAGATCACTTTCTCAGTGAAATAATTAATTACTCAGATAAAATACTCTATTAAGTTTCCTTTAGAGAGGTCTACAAGCAGGGTGTCTGCAGAAATATAAATGTTCAAGCTGTTCATAATCCTTATGAGTGATATTCAAAAACTGGCATTATTTCCACAAAAAGACATCTTTGTGCATTATCAAGGCAGGAAAAATTACAAACAGAAATTCAAATACAAGCAGATAAAGTATATTTCCCTTTTCTCATGCTGTTTTATTTATTTACTTTAAACTAACTAGAATTTTAAAATCTAAGTGAAATTTTGGGTTGCTGACAATCTTGGCACAGTTGATTTTAAAATCTAATTTAAACAAATAATTGGCTGATTAAGACTTTTAGGCTGCCTGTGTTTTGAAGGCAACTAAAACATCATAATCCCAGTGTGATAAGATAACGTAGCAGATTTGTGTAGGAAAACGTCCCTTGTTCCATTCTGGAATTACTTTTTTAGAAATACATTGCTATTTTATGCTTGTCTGAAGAAGTTTTAGAAAAATTATATATTATCTGTTGAAATGGAGAGAAGATTCCTGCCCTTTGTGCAGACAGGGATGTTTGAGTTACACAGGTGCAACCCTTTTTTTTTGGGTTTTTTTTTTTTTTTTCGATGGCACAGTTTGGCCCCTTACACTCTTCCAAACAACCCAACAGCAGCAGCAGCATTTCCCTCCTGGTTTGGAAGGCTGAATAAAGTTATATATTTCCCATTTCTTGACTGTTTTGGCATTCCTCCCTGAAAGGGAGGAAAAGCCTTATGACGTTTCCCTCAGCCCAAACCCCAAAACATCTGCTGCAGCCGGGGGAAGCCAGGTCTGGCTGTGCTGGTGCCCACAGTGGGGGCTCTGGGGTGGCCAGCAGCCCCAGGGCCCTTCCTGGGGAGGGCAGATGCTGAGCTCCTGAGGGGACATGGCTGAGTGCCACTTGGAGGCTGCTAAAATCAGGAAGGCTTAAGGCACAGAAGCAATATCACGGAATTCCAGCACAGTTTGGGGTTGGAAGAGACCCTAAAGTTCATCTGACCTAGACACTAGGGGCTTAGTCTACACCCTCCTTGTGCCTTTCAAGGTTTTGTGAATTTATTTTGACTTCAGTCTTACTCAATTCTCTTTTTTTCTGAAAAGGTATACACTTAGGAGCCTGTTGAACAAGCTAAAAGGCCACAAAATACTTTTAAGGCTTATGGGAACTCGAGAGAGGCCTGGCATTTCAAAACCCAAATAATTGCATTGCTGTGTTCAGGGTGCACTGAGCAGCCAAATTTTGTGCTCATTCCCTTTCAAACCTCTGGTGCCCAAGCTCCAGTGGTCCCATCATGTGCATGCTTGTGAAAACCAATGCATTCTCTTTCAAACTGACAAGAAAGGGGGTTGTTTTAATCAACATCAGCTGATATTTGCTGAGGGTTTGCACACAGACACTGAGGAAATTTGCTATGAATGCAGGAAGCTGAGTTAGGAACCTCAGCCACACACACAGGGCACTGCTTCCAGCTGCTTTGGAGCTGATGGAACGGAATCCAGGAAGAGAGGAAGGCAGCTTGGAAGCACAAGACTCTCTCAGGGCTAACAGACACAGCAGAGGGGGTTTATGCCCTCTTGTTTTCCTTGTCTCTACTCCATGTCCTATAAAAGTGAGGATGATAAATGACAGTTTTTATTTCACTTGGAGTGTCTGGGGGATAAATGCTTTGAGGGCTGAATGGCTAATGACTATGAAGAGTAAAAATAAGGTACCAAAACCAGGTGCCTGAAAAAACTCTGTAAGCCTTACCAAGCCCCCCCCGTCTATTCCTGTGTGTCTGGCTTCCTGTAAAACTCCTCCTCAGGTAAGAGGGACATTTCTGTTGTCTGGCAGCTGGGCACGAGCAGCATTCAGGCTCATATCAGCAGGACGAGGATTTTAATTGAGAATGAAGCCACTCAAGCTTATTAAGCTGGTCTTAATTCATAGCTTAGAGGCAGCTAGTTTCTATTAAAAGCCAGGTATAAATATATGCACACAGTGTGACCTGCTGTGTGCCTTGGGTTTTTTTCCATCACAGAGCTTCCTGGGGGCTAATCACCCTCCCAAGGGAGCAAACAAGGGGGTGAGAAAAAAAGATTAAATTCCTACAGCAGAGATTTTAGCTTTTCCCTTGGTTTGGGGAAAGATTTTTCTTTCCTTCCAAAGGAAAAGACAAAGCTGTGATGCCCCAGAGCCCTTCAGCTTGGGCCAAGACATGTGAGCAGCTTCAGTGAAAGGAAAATATTTTGGTGAACTTCAGGTCTCCTCCTTGTTCTCCTGTTCTCCTTCTGTTGTTATGGTGCTCTTTTCAAAATACCTTTACCTGTCTTCTACAGCCTTAGGAAACTAATAAGAAAAAGTATCTATTACTGCTCTGAGAGCAACTTGGGCTTCTCTTCTAAGTGTTTGTGGAGAAAACCTTTCTATCCAGCTGGCAGCTTATCTAAATTAAAGCAGAGGACACTGAGGTGAGCACTGTGACTGCCAGGTGATTCACTGAGAATGCTCTGCTCTGTGCCCCAGGTTTTATTGGCAGCTTCTTTTTTCCTTTAATATCTCAGTTTCTTGCAAAGAGACAGGGTACACATGTTTTTCCAATTGGTGTTCATTTCACTCTTGAAAGGTAAAATAAGGATGCAGCTGAAGGATAGGATTGATTGATAGTTTGCTAAACCAATTATAAATAGATTTTGTGGAAATTTTTAGAGCAAATAATTGTGTGTTTAGTTACAGGTCAGAGTAAATTCAAGCAAGATAGTTATAAATTTCAGATTTGAATGTTCAAACTGTCTGGTATTTTTTATTCTTACTTCACCTGGTTATGATATAATTGTGCTTCAAATCTGAGAAATAAGGATGAAGCCTGTTCAGATGTATGCCTACACAACCTTAATATTAATGTGTATATTTACTATTAGCAGCTGCTATTCTGAAGGCACTTGTTGCCAATACTGCTTTTAGAAAACTTAATGTTTGTTCTGTCTCCATCTGCAAAATAAAGTCTGAGTGAAAGGAACATACTTTCACCACTGATTTTTGTGGTGTTCACACAGTTCTTTCCAACCTGGTCCATGCTGATAATTTCAAACATTTCTCAGTAGACTGCATTTTCAACCTGTTAAAATTCTGGTTTGTGCAGTTAGGTGTACAATATTGTAATTNTTATTTATATATAATATAAATATTATTAACTATAATATTTATATATTAAATATTATTGATATATATTAAATAATAGTCAAAAGAGAGACAGTTTTAAGGAGACTGGGTTTATAACTCCCCAGATGTTGGTGCCATGTAGGTTAAAGGCAGGAGGCAGGGAATTGAAAACAGGCATCAACCTACAGCCAGGGAAACCACAGCCAGAAATTGTGGTGACATCTCTGTCCTTCAGCCAGCATGTGTCAAATTAAACCCACGGTTGATAACGCCCTTCAGAAAGGACATCTTTTCATTCCCTGAGGCTGTGGGATATCTGACACCACCAGTGATGAATTCCTGGGGCCACAGGAGAGCAGATTGCCCTTGAATCCCCCCTTCTCCAGTGTCCCAGTGTCTGAGGACACCCTTGGTTTTCTTTAAGGATTTAAATGACAAAAGGACCACAGAGCAACTCCCCAGCTCCAGATGTGGATCTGTATTTGACAGAGCAGAATGCAGACCTGTAGGGCTGTGCCTAGAATGGCACAGCTTCACCCATTTATCAAGGAAAGCTGTTTCATCAAATAAAAATCCCAACAGACACTGACAACCACCTGGTGGTGTGTGTGCCACAGCCAAAATTATCCACACATCAAGTGGCAGAGCTGATCACAGCCACAGGCTCAATCCTGCACAGAATGAGGGGCTCTCTGCTCACATCCCATTTTGCAAGGTTTGTTTTTTATTGCTAAACAGCAGAATTCTGGAATTCAGGCTGCAATTACAGCTGCACTGGCACTGCCTGCCTGCATTCCTGGTTATGGCACTCATGGACATCTTCCATGCAAAACAGAAATAGTTCCCAGTCTTGGTGCAAATAGAGGAGTCTGTGGAGATTTTTTGGTTTAGAGGAAGGTGCAGGCTACCTTTTACCAAGTATTTCTGCCTCAGTTTAAGGCTAAGAGTCCTTTAGGGGCCTCATGTATGTGGACTTCTACCCATGCCATCAGTAGTAATAAAGCAAACACAAAATATTCAATGGTTCTGTTCAGTGACAGCTTCCAGAAATGCTGGGCCTCAGCCAAAATTCCTTGCTGTAAAAATTAAGTGAAAACATAGATTATATAAATTAATTGTTAGAGTATTTCCAATAATTAGCAAGGTGTGTTAATTGGATTTGAAGTAAAAATTTTAACTGCAGAAAGATCCAGTTCGGGTTCTTTGTGTGTTTCATTCTGTGGCTTGGTTACGTTGTTTTATTTGAAATTACTTGTCTGCCTGAAAGTGGTTTCATTGCAGCTTATTATTCCAAATGTATTTTTCCTTCAAGTTTTTTTTTGTGGCAGTTTTAACTCCCTTCAGCAGAGATGTACAAAGTCTCTCTTAGATTCAGTGTATGAAAATATATATATAGTGTATCTATTTCATGTCTGAGACTAATTCCAAATGTGATTTTATTTTTAAGTGAGCACTTATGACCTGCTTTATTTGACTGAATTCCTGAGTTTTAGGACTATGTTAGGAATATATATCAAAAACTATTATCTGAAATACATTCCTTCAAAGACATAAAGCAGGAGCAAGTCCCATCTTTGCTTAAAAACATCAGATTTGACTGCTAGAGAGGTTTAAAATGAAAATTCTTTTGGTTTTAACCATTTTCCTCTAATACATAATGAACCCAGAGTAACTCATTGAGTGCTTGCAGAAGTCTGGGCTGAGGCCCAGGTATCCAAGTCCTTTCAGACAATCAACCTGTCTTCTCTCACTCTCCAACATCAGTTCTGCAGGGCCATGATGTAATATGGGAGATTTTGGTGTCTGGGGGAGAAGTCCTCTGGAAATTAAAGCAGCTGAGTCTGGAGTCTGGCACTGGGCTCTGTTTTCCCTCCCTGCTGGAACCATGAGGCAGTCTTTGTGTTCTCCCATCTTTTCATGGGGAAAATGGGGAAGGGAATGATGGAGCAGCAGAGACAGAGCCCAGCCAGGGTGTGCCTCCCCTGGCTGTGCCCCTGTGTCTGACTGAATTTTGTCCTGGGCTATGAGCCCTGCCAGCACTGCAGACCCCTCGTGTCTGACCAGTTTGTTTTGAGGATTTCACACCTGACACTTCCAATACCGAGAAAAAACATCCCTTCCGTTTTAGAATGCCAAGGTTTTTCTCCAGAGGAGTGTAGTGGAGCAGCTCACGTGATCTTCAATTCCCCCAGACTCACAAAGGTGCTGGGGTGTATGGCAGGGAGTTCTGCCACTGGATTCATCTAGAGGCAAAAATAACTGCTAGAAACTTTCAAATGGTTACACTTACAGTGAAACAAGAGGAAATAAAAAAGGCAAACTCTATCAGGGATCTTTATTTGCGAACTAAACCACAAGCAGATCTAAATGCCTGGTTTGGACTGACATGTCAGGACTTTGGAGGTGTTAGAGAGCCTTTTTTCTTAGCATTACTGTGTGGATCATGTGAGCTGCTTGTCACACACAACACCGAGGTGTGTGGTCAGGCAGTGCTCTGACCCCAGGGGAAAGTGCAATCTCAACACTCCACAAATTTATTTCCTCAATTTAGGAAGCAGTGTTACAGAGGACACTTCTGCAAAAGCAAATCTTTGGGACTTTTGTCTCGAGCACCTATAAAAATTCTCCAATATCTAGGAAGGCTAAGATGTAACATTCCAGGGGATATTTCCACAGAATGGTAGAAATATGTCAGTTTTAGGAAGAGGGAAAGAAATCAATTGCTTTCCCTTGTGCAAAGGCTGAAACATGTGCTGTGAAACAAAGAAAATGAGATGATAAAATGAAATATGGAATATTTAATGTGCTATGAAATAATGGAAATGTCCCGAGCAGTACAGTGGTTCTGGCATGGTGGCTTAGGGGCCAAGTGTGGGAAGCTGCTACTCATTCAGGTCAGGTTTGCAGGAAAAGGTAGGAGTGGTGATGCTCACAGGGTGTTATTTGCCAGTATTGCTGCTGGGAACAGTGGGCTGCTCTCTGTCACTCCTGCTGATTAGGACATTTCAGAATAAGTTGGATAAAATTCCGGAAAATGCTCTGTCAGGAACCAGGAACGGGGAAAAACATTAAGCAGTAGGAATCTCAGCCAAATACTTCCATCTCATTTTATTTGATCATTTTAATGATTTACCATTTCCTTGACTGACTTCTGTGACAGCTTTGTCTTGAGTGTTAAAGTGGTTTTAAATGTATTTTTTTGAAATGATTTTTACATGTGGCACTATTTCCCTTTCAGATGGGTTCTGAGTAGGGGTGGCTTTTCCTGATGCTCACTTGGTCAGATCAGCAGAGACAATCGAACAAAGGAAGTTTCCTTTGATAATTTATGATAATTTAATTTATGAACATTTTCCTTTGATGGTTTAGGATAATCTTCCTGAGCAAGCAGATGAAGGAATCATATCAATGATATCATTCATTGCAACTCAGAGGCACTTCTGAAAATCATGGAGATGGAAAAGGGTGGCAAAATATGTCTTAAATTCCCAAAACTGGGAACTGGGCTTTTTATTTGACATTCTTATCATCCTTACCAGATTTCTCAAGGGGTTTTACTATTACCTTACCTCTTTATTTGTTTTTAACATTAATATTTTGATAACTAACAGATATTAGAAGCTCCCTGTATGTTTTGGGAGACATTAGAATTTGTACTTGTTGCTGGCCCAGCTGACAGGACACAGAAGTCAAAACTGGAGGCTGCATTCAGGATGTTGTGACTGTTCTTTTTGTCTGCTTGTCTGTAAAATCAGGATTATTTTCTGATTCAGAGTAGCCAAAATGGCTCTGTGTATAAGACCTGAGGACATGGTTAGAATTTTTTGTGTTCAACAAATGCAAAAGATTCATCTGTTCATAGGGTTGAAGGCTGACAGTGGAAGAAAATATCTCAAACAGAGGTTTAGGAAATAATTTTATTAAATTTAAGATTAGAAGTTATTTGGAATTTTATCCAACTTTGCTCTTGGAAGTTACAGAGAGCAAAGGGTGTTTTTAATTGTTGGTTTTTTGTTTTGGTTTTTTTTTTTTTTTTTAATGTTCTGAGTGCCTCATTGGGGAGAAATCAAAGGGAATTATAAAAGGTCAATACTTTGAAAAAAATAAAAATTCTTTGAGATCAGCAATCCAAATTTCTTATTGAAAAAGAGCACTTTGCAATTTTGGTTTATAAATTTTGCCCAATAATTCAGGTAAGCAAAATAGATATACACATATTAAAAAATTTGAGAACTGGGCTTTTTCCTGATTGCAGGAGAGTAATACTGGTCACCTTGAGGGGGAAACCAGTAAAACTTGGGAGATGTATCCAGTAGAGAGTCAGGAATGGATGAAGGCAGCAGAATTTCAAATTTCAAAGCAGGGAATTTTGAGTGTGAAGAACAAGTGGGCAGAATAACAGGCTCTCAAAAAAACCCCCAAACAACCCAGCCCACAAACAAACACTCCCTTCAAAAAAAAAAAAAAAAGTATTCAAGGATGTAAGAAAGACAAAAGACCTCAAACAGCAATGAGAAAACTTGGAAATTTTTCCTGTTTCCATGAAAGCTCTGCCAGCAGCTGAGGAGCAGCAGGTCCAAAGTCTAACCAGCATGGGTGCCCTTTATCAGGAGGGCTCTGTTCCATTTCTCTTCTGTGGCCCCCCTGGCACAAAGAGCCATTCCAACGCGGCCTTCCTAATGCAAAATCTGTGCTGGGAGCAGGGTGGGCCACGAGTCTGGCTTGCATCGCTGTTTATTCCATCTGTTGACAGGTTGCCATGTGCCCTGAGGCTTTTTTCTCCCATCTCCTCTTTTCTCCCTCAGTTGAAGAATTTTTTTTTTTACTTCTACCTCTATGTGAGAAATCCCTGTGCTCACCAACATGAATACTGTGTCAGAGAAGAGAAGAAAATGGATGGCAAGTTGGTGAAGAGAAGACATTTCTAATTTTTGTGCAGCATTAAGATCTTTTCTGTAGGGAAGCTGCTCTTTTTGTCCTTAGTTCTGCATCCCATCTGGTCAGTTATTCATCTGATAAGATCTTGCTGGTGCTTATATATTTGTTTTACAGCAATAACTATAAATTTGTTTTACAGCAATAACTTGCTCAGGACAGACCTCCTGGTGTGTGGTGGATAAACACACTGTTGACTTTTAATTGGGTGACAGTAGATTTTAGGATACTTCATTCCAAAGGGATGGATGGAAGTGGGGGAAAACAACAGGGATGGAGACACGAGAGGACACTGGTGAAGATGTAGAGAAAAAACTACACATTTTGAACTTAAAATGGTGACAGATTTTGTGCCAAGTAGTCAAACACAGAAACCAGAGCAGCTGCTGAGACTGTGAACCAAAGAATTTCTGGAGAAGAAATTGATTATTCCACTCAGCAGGACTATCTGGATGTTTTGTCCAGGGGTGAATTTGACAACACAGCTGATAGCCGTGAAGGGATACGTTCTCTCTTCTCACAACACTTAGCTCATCCCTGGGAATTCATGTCTGAGCAAAGTCTCTTCCAACAGAAAATTGAAACATCCTTTAAAGAGTCACTCACAGAAAGATAAAAGATGTATTAGAGCTGTAAGATTTTCTAGCAACAAAAGTCTTTATTTAGTGGTTGCATTGTAAATCTACAGTAATTTGGATGGCTTGTCAAGTGTGATTTCTTCTTTGCAACTCAGTTAAAAACTGCAAACCCCCATGTGATACACGAAAATTTATTTCTTTGGCAAGCAAAGGACGCTTTGATTGCTGACTCTGTTCATTTTCAAAAATTAACGCTTTGGAAAGAAGACAAGAAATTTTATTCTCACTGAGAAAGATAAAGAATGACTTTGCTTATTACTCTGATCTCTGTGTAATTCATAGCCCAAACATAGCTGATCCTAAATCACATAAACTACAGCACTGCTGTTGGCACACGAGAAAAAAATTACCCAGAAAAGTTTATTATTTTATAAACAAAATAATCAGCAGCACAATAGGCAGAAGAACACTTGAATGCACGTGAATGCAGAACAAATTATTCTCCTTCCTCAAAACTAAGTCAGAAATAAGAAGGTTAAATATAAAATTTCTGCCAAAAATATGTGTGTGTAGCTACTCATGGCTTGGACTCTGTCCCCAGATCACTGCCTGTGGGTCCTACGTGGTCTCAGCAAAGGTAATTGACACCAAATTATTTAATATAACATCTAGTTGACTTTTAGGTTTTTTAGTAAGTGGTCTTGGACACCTGGATTTCTTTTCCTGTTTCTTCTCTGTTGTTGTTTTTTTTGTTTCCATTTTGTCTCTGAAGCCTCGTATTATTTTAGATTAGGCCAGAATGAATAATGCTTGTTTACCATATAAAGTCACATCCTTTGCTTGCAAAATCAGTAATTTTCCAACCCAAGAGCAATTTGCACAAAGTTTTGCAGTTTTATTGGTCTCCAATGGCAAGATATAATTTCAGAAACAGAGAAGCCCTCAAGAAAACATGGATTTTCATATGCCTCACTCTCTAGGACTAAGTAGTCAGCTGGGGAAGGAGGAAGGAAAAGAGGAAGTAAGCAGCTGATATTAATCCAAATAGATGATTTTGCCAAAACTACCCATGAGACAGCAGTGACTTTTTCTGGAGAGATGAATCAATCTTTCTTGGTGATATTTCAACAACTTTCTTTCTTTTTTTGCAAAGGAAATGCTTTTTAAATCCTACAGTACTTGATAGCCCTGACAATAATGTGTCCCAACTACTAAAAAGTAGGCAGTGGAGTACAGGGAAAAATCAGTGTGTCACTTCTATTCAGGCAAGAGTTTCAGGGCTATTAATTAAAAAAAATTTCAAGGTAAATTCCAAATTTGAAGAAACTGAGTGTTGTATCCCCTGTTTTTGGAGTGTGTATTGGGACAACACGAGCATTGCAGAAAGGAAGGTAATTTGTTAAGGTGAGAAAATTAAAACAAGAAGGAAAGACTGAATTTTCTGCACTGAAAGGGGATATTTGGCTCTGTTAAAGGAGGAGTGAAAATAACTGGGAATTGGATGAATTTGAGGGGAAAGAGAGGAAAAGGCTCCAAGCCTGTGTGCTTTGTCACAGCAGCAGCAGAGTGGAAAAGCTTGGCCCTTTTCAAAGACGTTGGAGAGAGTAAAAAAAAAGGAGGAGAAGCCGTGCTGAGAGTCATCACCAGGAGACAGCAGAGAAGTAAGAGCAGTAAAATTCCATCACCTCCAGGCATGTAAACAGCAGGGGGGCTGACAGAAAATATGGGAACTTGGACTGCAGCAGCATGAAGAAGTGGGAAAACACCAGAACTCGTGATGCAGAGGTGTACCAAGGGGAAAATAAACATGATTCAGGAGTAAGGCTGCTTGAGAGTGTTTTGACAGATTCATTTTAGAGCTCTTGCTTCTAATGGAAGGTTTCAGTATGGACAAACTATTATCAGGAAAATATCCTTTTGGCCAAAATTAGAGCAACCTCAGGGACCAATCCCGAGATATCTTGCATGATTCCATAGGAAATGCTGACTGGAGATGGGTGAGGATAATAGAAGAGGAAAACTGTATGATATTCACTTTTCCCCACGTGTGAGCCTCAAACTTAGTGTGAAAACGTGAAAAAAAATGTGCCCAGCGAGTCATTCCGAAAGCACAAAACCACTGAAGATAAGAATAATTCTGTCTTTTTGCCTCCTTATTTGGTGCTCCAAATAAGCTTGTGACTCTTTGTGGTTTTTGTTTCATTTTTGTTTGTTTCTTCACAGAGGTTTGTGCAGTACTATTAGAGTTTTCAGGCTTTATGTTTCTTATTTACCCTCCTAAACAAATTCATTTTTAAACGTCCTATTTTTAATCACAAACTAAATGTGCAACTGAACCTCAGATAAAACTGCTGTCATGGCAGAGATACTTGTTAGCACTCTGGGAAAAAAACCACAAAGAGATGTAAATTAAATTTACACATTTGAATTAAATTGTGATTATTAAATTTAGTATTTGGAGAACATTTAGTAAGTTTTAGGGGTTTTAAACCATCTGTCCGACCCAGTTTATAATTTCAAATGACCAGAGTGCTAAGAATGATAGTTGAAACACATAGAATTTTAAAAGGGTTTTTTGTGTTTTTAACTCCGTAATATGTTGTCTACTATCTCTTTATTAGTATCTGTTTTACCTGTGTATAGATGCTGGGGGAAGTTATTATTATTTTAAAAGAGGTGTATTTTTTCCACCCAGAAAAGCTCAAGTGATTCCACCTGAGTCTCACTGATCAAATTTAATGGAAATAATGGAAAAGTGGAGGATAATTCTGTAAATGGTTTCACTTCCCTGTTCTCATGACCACAGCAGAGTTTATTCTTTCAGAGCTAAAGAGCAAAAGGAGGAAAGACAGCAGCTGGTACCAGTAAATAGATATTGCTGAACTTCAGTTATATGAACCTAAGATCAAGATTAGCTTTGTCCAAAAATAAATTGATAGGCCTTAAACATTATACAAATAATTGATTATTAACTTAGCTTCAGCAAGGCAGGTGTTAACCATCAGAAAGAAACTCTCCAAACTTGTCAGGATTGAGAAAAGTAAGCTCTTGATGTACTTTTATCACATTAAATACACAAGTTTACTGCCTGCTCCAAAGATTAGATGGATGTTCCACTCTAATTCATGGATTAGAAAAGAACGTGGGCATTAATGTGGGGGGGAAAAGGGGATTAGACAGCTGTGGTGCCTGCTCCCTTGAATATAAAATGCTGTATTATATTGTTTCTATTCCAGCCAAACCCAGTTTGAGTAGATAATTGTTGATATAATGGCAGAGTGAGGCAGAAAGCAGCCCAGCAATACTCTGAGGTTTAATTCTCCCCCTCGCTCCTTCCAAGCAGCACAAAACCCTTGGTACTGCACCAGGTACCTGAGCTCGTTTGTCTTCAGCTCTCTGGGGCCACAGTTTCACTGCGGGCACTGCTGACATCTAAAGATCAGCCAGATGTGGTTGTGATTTCGTTTCTGGCTCCACCAGCCAAAATGTGTGAGCCACCCCCTGCTGATGGGGGTCATGCAGCTTGCTGGAAGAACCTTCCAGGCAAAAGTTGTCAGCCTGTTGTGATCTTCTTCCTACCTCTCCCCAGTGATTCCATTTAAATGCCTCCTGCTTTACAAAGGAAATCAAAGTTGCTAACTCTAATTAATTCCAGTTGAAAATTCTGCAGTAAGCTGCAATCAGCTTAGATACACTGAAGGAAGAGTTCATTTTCCTGTCTTGCAAATAGCAAGGACTTTAAATGGAACCTGCACCCATTTATTTTGAGTTTTTCCCCCACAATATTCAGAGTCCCCACTCTCAGGATATTCTGGCGTGGCCTGTGCCATCTCTGCCTTTTCTGTCTGTGTATAACTTGACACAAGGTCTGTGTAGCAGTTCTGCCTCGGAAATTCCCAACCAAAATATGAAAACAGAAAGACAAGGAGCTGCAGGAGAGGCTCCAGCAGGCAGCCACAAAAATGATGAGGGAGCTCCTCTCTTTTGAGGAGCGACTGAGGGAGCTGGGCTTTTTCAGGCCAGAGAGGGGAAGACTGAGAGGGGATCTCATTATTGCACTTAGATATCTCAAAGGCAACGTCAAGAGGATTGTGATCAGTGACAGGACAAGGAGCAAGGGCCATAAATTAAAACACACCAAAGTGAGGAAGAACTTCTTCACTCTGGGGGTGGCAGAGCACTGGGACAGCTGCCCAGGGAGGTTGTGGAGATATCCAAACCCCACCTGGATATGCTCCTGTGTCACCTGCTCCAGGTGACTCTGCCTTGGGGGGTCTCCAGAGATGCCTTCCAACCCTAAGCATTCTGTGATTCTGTGATATTGCATTCCCAGTTAGCAGGGACAGAAGAAACAAATTATTTTGCACTCACTGAAGGTAAAGTTTAAAGCAGCTACAACGCTGTATTTAAGAATGCAGAACTGTTCAAAGAGTAAATATAAATCTTATGTCTTTGGTTTGTGCTGTACATACAATACTTTTCTCACCTTAATGACATGATCACTCTGCATTTCATTCTCTAACATTATTCATAATTCAAGTCCCAGAGGAAAGATGGATACTTTCTGTCCCTTTTCCAATTAGCTCCATGACAGACCCACCAAATGCTAGAAAGTGAGAACAAATGCATTGCTTTAAGGTAAAAGATGTGTTTTCTAGGGGTCTCCTCCAGTGATTCTTCTAGATCCACACCTTCGTCTCCTTTCCTTGCCACTCTAGGATGCATAAGCTGACCCTGGAATTTTGTTGTTTTTTAATTTTCTCCCTCTTCTTTCCTTCTCTACTTTTGCAGCCAACCAAGAGCAGAGAGTTTGAGGATAATAAAGAGTGCTGTGCTTATTTGAAGAAAGCCCCAATGCCCTTTTTGAGGCTCCTTGCTCTGTTTGGGGCCCCCTAAAATGAGATTAACCCCAGCAGGCCATGCTGAGCCTCCCAGAGCTGCCTCTGGTGCTGTTGCTGTGCTGAAGCCCAGCTCAGTCAAAATCACCTCTTTACCTGTTAGAAAATCTCTTTTTCCACTCTCTGCTTGGATATATTCAGTTTTGGTGCTTCAAAACACCTGATGAAGTGCTGAACAGCAGACTGACCCCAGCAAGATTGATATCAGGATGCCAAATAACTGATGCAGGGCTGGGGTTTTACCCCTGCTGGGAAATGAATAGAATTTGGATGTCAGGTAAATGAGAAAGGGAAATCTCATCATTTTCTCCAGCACTTGTAAGTGGATTCTCATCACATGTAAGGCTTTGAACAAAATGGCTCTTCATCAATTTCCAGTTGGAAATTATCAAACTGATGCAAGTGCTCAAAGGCTTTTATGTCTCAAGGTGAGATAAGTAATCTTTTGCAAACTAGTCCACATCTCTTTATCTAGAAAAAAAAAAATCCAAATTTTACTGTGATTTTGATTTTATAAAACTTTAATTTCACTGTGGTATGATTTAGATGAATTTTATTCTTAGATTGCATATAGCTTAAAAATGTGATAAACAGGACGTCTTTGAGTCTTCTTATATTAATGAACTTATTCTCCATGAAGAGAAAATGAAAATAAAACCTCATATATACAGTAACTCCTGCCTGCACTGGGCAGGTCAAAACCTCTGTATCTCCACTTGACAGCACTGAGGTAACTGAGGTGTTGTTACATTCTTCCTCTCCTGCTGCAGACAAAGGGGAATGAGAACACCTTTCTGAAAAATGAGAATTTCCTCTGTTTAATATATTTCTTTTAATTTTTAATGAGTGATCAGTGAAAGAGAATAGAAAAGCTTCGATCTTAATGAATCACATATATTTTTCTATATCGAGGAACTTCCTGAAGTGGGAGTTTCTAGGCAGAGAGAAGAAAAGCAGTACCTTGGAACACCTTAATCACCAAGACCCAACAAAAACCATCTTGGACCTTTCTGCTGTCTGAGAGAGGGGGAATCTCTGGCCAAATGAGTCCTCTCCTGTACCTACCACCATATGGAAGTGCTTTTCAAGAAACTGTTCCTTGAGGGTTTGGAAAGCAGAGGAAATGATTTTCATGATTGTTTTAGGACTTCATAGGGATGGAGATAAATTCTTTGCCTCACCCACAACTGACAGCTAGTGCAAGAGCCCATGCCGACAGGAAATTCAAATTTTCTGCTGGATATCAACGTCATCCCTACTTAACTCTGGAAAGTGGGGTTAAAGGACGAGCTGTGGTTACAGCCTATGGAAACTAAAAGCATTGTTGCCTGAGATGCTGTTGTGAGGAGCTGAGGTTTTCTAGGCACAGAGCCAGCGTTTCTTCCCCCTTATTTAACAAACTGGACTCCAGAGATGTTAATAATTTCAAGTGGCAGGTTACAGTATGCAGCGGTGGTGAGGCTGTTAGGTGGGTTTATTTTAAGTAGTTGGAGAGGGTGTTCTTTTCTTCCTGACATTTTTCAGGCCCAGATTTGAATTCCCAGGGTTTTAATCCAAAAGGGGCAGTTACATCAATTTGATGGAACTCCTGTTTTCCACAGGCTGTTTCACTTCACACAGTTAACAGCGTGTTGAGTCTAGAAACTCGTGTTGGCATAACACTCAATTTCTAGGAGGGTAAAAACTTGAAGATATTGGACCATGTCCCTCAGGGATGTGTTCTGGTTGTTTATGTGATGTGCTTTTGAATGAGTTAATCAAGCTGTTATTTGTTTTAACTGAAATTGGTCTAACTGCCACCTATTTTCCCTCTTGAGCCTTTGTTAATTGATTTAAATAATCCTTAATGTTAAGTTTCTTTACCCAAGTACTTTTAAGTTTTGAGAGAGATAAGCAAGCTGACATGTCTAAGTATCTTGCTGTATGAATTGGCCAACTGCTCTAAGGTAATTTTGCAGATCTCAATTTTTATCCTAAGATTTCAACATATTTTAAAACCCTTTGCTGTTCTTCAGAGGACTTTATCAATGATCCAGGTCAACCACAACAATGTTGCCAGCCATGGTCACTTTTAAATTGAAGTTGAATAGATAGTTGCCTAGAAATGATCTCAAAAAATTCCTAATTAAACAAGTTTTCACAATCGACTATCTGCTGACCTTCTTTTTCATATTTGAGAAGCAGAGAAGTCTGAATCCAAATAATAAATGTTAAAAAATCTTGTAAAAGTCTAATTCTAACATATCAGTTTCTTTTACTGTCTAAACTTGTTACCTTATTAAAGATGACATTGTGATTATTGGACACCACCTGCCTTTCATGTGATTACATTCCTTAAAACTTGCCTTTTGAATCCCTACTAAATTTTTCATTTTTTTCTTAGATTGACTTGCCTCCCTTACCATTATATGTACTTTCTTGTGAACTTCAACAAAAATATACCTGGTTTTGCAATTTTTTAAGAAGTAATAGCAAGCCAGAGATCTCTTCAAAACTTTTTGAGCCATGAGCAAAAGTTATCATCGCTCCTGGAGTTAAACTTTTTTTAATGACTAATTCTCTAATGGATATTGTCTAATGACACCGTTCTCCCTTGCTAATGGACTGAAAAGTACCTCATTGCCTTCAAAGGATGTGATTATGTCATCCTAACTCTGCCTAAATAGAGAACCGTAATATCTGTTAAACGTCTCTGCCCTCCTGCTTGTTGGAACTGCAGAGATGTCCTGTAAGATGGAGCTGATCTGCCAGTTCTGAGCTAATTCTGCACTTTACTAATTTTCAGGTGCCTCCTAGTCTAGGATTGCCATTAATGGATCGTTTTACAAGAGCTGTTTGACCTGCACAGCACTTGCTCATTTTAAGGATGTATTTCTCCCATCACCTCTCCACATCTTACAGCCAAACCCGCCGTGGCCCCCAACTCAAAATTACAGCCACGTCCTTTTCAGACAGGTTCTTCAGCCAAAGAATTTCCCGTGGGCTATGCAGGAGAGGCACATTTCTAAAAAGTTTTCTTTGGAAGAGTGAAGCAACTTCTCCAGTGGGTTTTTCTGCATTCCCTCAGCACCACATCCCTTTCTCAGCCACGCAGGCAGAGGAGCCACATCCAGGTGAGCACTGCTTCTGTCTCACAGGAATTCTTTGTGAGCTTGTGAGATGAGCCTGCTCTTTACACAAGCACCATATGGGGAATAATCCTAGCAGTGCCAAGTCAAGGAACCCCATTTCCCTCTTATTTTTACAGCAGAGAGCTGGGGTAGTTCAATAATCATCTGAGCTGATTTATTATGCACTTGTTTCAAATGGAAAATGGCAGTTAAAAATTCAGGATGTGGAGCTCTCCAGAGTGGAATCAGTTTGGGGTCTGCCACCACTGGCTCTTTATTCGTGCAGACTCCTGGCACAGTGGCACCTGCACAGCCAAATCCCCATCCAGGGGCAGAATTGGAGTTTCTTCTGGAAATTAACTGGGCACTGTGTCTATGAAACATCTGCTTGGAGTGATACCATAGCAGCTGTGATGATCTAAGAGCAAACAAAGCGCTTGAAAATTCAATTGTACAAAAGGGCCTTTGAGGAGGATGATAAATGACCTGAATTAAACCACAATTTTTAAGTACCTCATTTGAGCCTTGCCCATAATGAACACTTTCCTCAAGATTTCTTGCACCTGTTGCTGTTGGAAAACAACTGGCATTCACCTGTCTGCTGTTTAAAGTTGTGTTCTCAGCACATTATTTGTCAGACAGCATCTGAAGTATTGGCAAAAGAAATTACTATGTTGGCTTTTTGGTTCCCTTTTGGCAGGCCACTTCCTTGTACTCACCTGGCAGGAACTCAGAGAATAACTTGTGTCTGGGGGCAAAAAAAAAGTCTGTCTTGGTCCAGAGTTCCTTTGATAAAAAGTGTTTTCTATGTTGATGTCTCTAAAGTTGTTTTAGGGTTTTCCAAATCTCAGAATAGCAAGGAACAATTAACCACTTGTCAAGATGAAGGCAGTAGATTTTTGAATCAATTTTGTCGGTGTAGTTTCCTTAACACCAGTGCTTTTAACTGCTGAATTCTTCTAGCATGTTTTGTGCTTGAAACTAAAGCATGATGAAAATGTCATTTGCTCTGTCATCTTGTATTTCCCACTCTGCTTCTTGGTAAACATTATTGTCAGCTTATCTATGGCTGAAATCCCTTTCAGGGCTTAAATAGATCTGGTTTGCAGATATCAGATTTGAAGACTGGCAGTCCTCTAGACTTTGGAGTTGTGTTATTACTTGATAATCTATTTTAGGGTGTTGCATTTTCTTTTTCGTTGAGTGGAGGTTGTTTAAGTGCTAGTCCATAGGTTGTGCTTGACTTGAGCTTCAAAATGTGGCTACTAAAACCTTAAACCCGAGCAAAGTGAGGAGCCAGGACTATAACTTTTGGCAATTTGTTTCCCTAGAATTATTTTAAAGTAATTTCTTCCATTACCTCATTAATATCTGTATCTTCTCACTGCTCTTTTTTCCTGCATACCATTTCAGTGAAGTAAAAGATTATGGTTGTGGGCAATAAAAAAAAATATGGGGTTATGAAATGAATTTAATTTTTCAGGCTCTTTTTACTGAGTGACATTGTGAGGGCCCAGTGGCTGCTCAGTGCTCCACGCTCCCCAAGCACTGGGGCTGCTTGCAGACATCTCAGCTCTGGGATGGCTGCAATGCTGGGGCTGTAAAAATGACTGAAAGGTGGTGAAGATTAAAAGGAAGCATGGCACTACTTTCTGCTTTTTCCCAAGGCTCTAAATCTCACAGAGGTTTTCAGTGGCTCTGAAGTTCCATCTCAAAATGGGTGGGGGAGGGATTTGTAAAGCAAAATTTTGCCATTTTGATTCCAAGAGGTAAAATGTCAAATGCTGTAAGCTCGCTGCACTGACTTTGATTCTTGCCAGAGGTCCAAAAAACTCTCATGCCATTTTGAAAAATCCAAGTGACTGGCAGCATGATGTATGTTTGTGCAAAGCAAATGCCAAACTTATATGCTGGAGTATTCATGATCCAGAGGTTTGGATTCATAAACAAGTGTTTAAGAGCCAAGGGTCCTTAAGTATCAGCCTGATGGAGACCAGAACCACTGCTATTTACTTATCCTGCTAATGTGCACTAATCAATACTCGTTCAGGAGTGAATATTTGAAGAAAGCAATTCACGCTTTGTTTGCAATGTTGAAGGGATTAATTGAACAGGCTTTGGTATTGAAGGCAGTATGGGAAATTGCAGCCTGATTACAGAGCAGGTAAAAAAGCAAAATGAAGTGGTTACCTTTTCCTTCATGAATTAGCTTCTCTGTTATAACAAATTATTTTTCTAGGGGTCAGGTACGGGTAGGCTACAACACAGAATTGTCATCAACTATCACACAAAACACCTTTATAATACCTTTAATTCTTTATTTAGATATTTAGAGGGTATGAATCAGTTGCCAATAGTTAAAATTCCTTCATTAATATGTCACGTGCTTTTCTTTTAACACTTTAAATATACCTTTTTCCAAACTAAACTCTGATAGCTCCAGATTTCTGGAGATTTGGTTTTTTTTAATAGGAATACTACCACTGTCCTTCCTTCTTTCATCTCCTCCTGCCTTCACTTTTCAATCTCTTTTAACCTCTGCAAGCAGTGCCGTGCCCGTGCAAAACATCATCACTGAACTTTGTTAAAGACAAATTGACATGATCCATTTTTTTTTCAAGTCCACAGGAATAATTCACATCCCACTTTTTGCCTGGCAAGACCTCGCAGAAACATCTTCCTCTGGGAGACTCTCCTACTGATGTGATTTAATCACGTGGCACTAAAATTTCTTCTTTGGAGGGGCCATCATGAGCTGTTCTGCTCCACAGGCATGTGGATCCCTAAGGGGCTCTCTGTGATTTCTGTGGTTCCCATCCAGGAATTTCCTCTCCCTTTGTTAGGTGCACTGGGGAATTATCCACAGGTTGCTCTAAACAAACACTGCTGATAACAAGCCTTCAAAGCTCATGAATCAGCTTTAGGAGTCAATGGTTTTTAAATGTGACTTTCATTTTATTTCTTTGCTGTGCTGGAATAATTTACATTAATTTTTTTTGGAGTTTTTCTCGAGCAGCAAGAGAGCTGGAGAGCCCCAGGAAGAGCTCATGGCTGGGATGCTCCAGGCTGTGGGAGACTCTTCCATGGCCAGAGCTGGAGGTCTGTGAGCTATCCTGGGCTCTGCATTTCCAATTAGAGCACTGGAAACTCTATAAATTAACCAGAACATCTCCACAGAGGGAGGCATTTTCTGTCCTCAGCCCCTAACCCAGACACAGCTTCCATTGATTTGGTTTTGGGTTTTATTTCCTCAGGACATTTTAAACTTGATCCTCCAAAGGCAGGGAAGTTGATGTCATGAATGGATTTACTTCTTCTTGCTTACAATGCAACAGAGAGCCCTTCCAGATGAGGAATATATCCAGGTTCCCATAACACACATAATTACAACACTTCTAAAACTTTATTTGATATATAAATTAGCAAAATAATCACTTTACTGTTACTGTTCTTTTGGGGTAGCCAGAAAACAGTGCAGGTTTGTCTTTTTAAGATGACTTTGCAGACAGCAGAATTCAAATTCTACATTTCCTATAAGGTTGTTAACATTGTCCTTACAGATAATAAATTAACCACAATTTAGGAATAAATGGAATTTCTCTATAATTTTTACATTGTGAAATTTCAATATTTTGCATTATTAAAATAACACAATTGCAAGTGTATGTTTTGTGTATTTTTATTTCATTCATCATCTAAAATGTATTATTTCTGTATAAAATTCCCATTTTAACACTAATTTTAATAATATTCCCTTCAGTGGTATTTTAAGTATGTTGGTTGTTTCACTGATAAAAATGACTAAAACATAGGGGGGAAAAGAAAAGTGCAAACACTAATTTTATGGCTTTTTAATTTGCAGTGATTTTTCAAAACCTGCCAGAAAATGAAATCTGGGAGAAGCCTAACCCAGGCCCACCATTAGAGAACTTACTGAAACTGTGCTCTTTATGAAAAGAAAACATCCTGACTGCTCTTATTTCAACTGCAGCACATGGGTAGAAAATATACACAATAATTTCATAGTCAGAACAGTGTCTTTAGTACCAGTGCAGGCTGTTTGTATACCCTGTAAGGGTATCTGCCCTGGCAGTTGGAATAATCTGTAAATTTGGGATACCTCTTTAATGCCTTTTAACATATTGTTGAAGCCAAATGGTTTTCAGATGAATGATCTGCAATATAATGATTTTTATAAGCCTATAGAAATAATAGCACTGTATAAGAAAGTAATTTTCTGCAACTCCTTCCCATAAGAATATTCTCAACCCAGGCTGATTTGTTTGTGCCAAATATCTTAAATTGAAATGGTAACCATCAAATAAGCACTTCTACTCAGAACACATCTGCATCCTGCAACTCTGCAGACAAGGATGCTGGCCCATATGAGAAGGGATTTACTTTTGGGAGCTTTCCCAAGCAGACTTGGAGTTTGAAACAGCAATTAAAAAAAAAAAAAAAAGAAAAAGAAAAAGAAAGAAAGAAACCAAAAGGCCAGAGAGGCTTTACTTCAATGTTAATTTCCAGTGAATTCATATACAGGAAATTGAGGAAGACTGTCCTGCAAGGGGCTGATTGGAAGGTGCAGGAACATCAGAACAGTGTTCTAGGGCTGAGTAGAACACTTCCCTCCTCAGATGCTCACACAGAAATCCACTGGCATCCAGCAAACTGCAAGTTAACCTCCAGGATTTGTGGTGAACCCTGACACATTTGGCCTGTGGACCAGCTGGAGGTAAACACTTCAAATAAACTATTTTTATTCTGTTCAGATTGCCATTGACTCCAGCCACCTCATGTTCCTGCAGTGCCACCCCTCTGTGGGCAAAAATGCAATGGGAAATCATCCCATGTGTGCTCTCCCAGGGCTCTGGAGGGGGATGACCATGAAATTATCCATTGCTCTGTCCTTCCTGCATTGCCTGAGCACGGTGAAGTGTCTGGGCTAAGGAGCCAAGGGACCTAAAGCCCCAGGGCAGCTCTGGGAGGCAGCTCTGTCCCACATGGGGAGAAAAAAGGGTGCCTAGGTGCCTTAATTAAGGGAAAATGGCACCTCAAGCTCACAGTAAAGGGAAAGCCTTAATGACAGCAGAGACATGAGCTGAAACTTAACTTTTTTAATATATTTTAGCCTGACAACCCCAAACTGCAAACCTGTATAAGCTCAGCCTGCCTGTATGAAGCTATTAATGAATTAATTGTAATTGAATTAAGTGTAACATGCCCTCTGAAACTTCTCCTTCTTCCTTTGCATAAATCTTGCTCTCTGCCAGAAGAGTTTAGATATTCCCTAAAACAAAGTGAGGCTGTTCTTGATTCTTACTTACAAAAGATTCCAACAGAAGTCTCTCAGAGTACGGAATATTCATGAAAAGGGATGTAAGATATCATTCACCTGATATTATTTTAGCAGTAAATTAAAGCTAATGACCTCTAACAAAATTATAAAGATGGTTAGATTACCAGGGAAGGAGTTCAGCCCAATTCTAGCATGTGAAACTGCAAAATGGATCTTGCTGCCTCCATTAAGAGGTTCAAGAATTGTAACAGGGGTCTCCAGATTTCTATTAAAATAGTATATACAGTATGATTACAATGCATTATAGCTCTATATAATATTTATTCATTTCCCTAGTCTTTTGAACTTCATGATCCTTTGATCAATTATTTTCAGGGAAGGAAATTGAAATTTCTTGCATGGCAACTTTGACAAATGTGCAGCATATATATTGTATAGCATTCTCGTGGGGGAACTTCAGAAATAAAATTAGTTCCATCAACATGCCACGAGTTCATTGGCTTGGGCCTTCCTGAACCCTTTGTCATGGTGGATGTGCAAAGGATTCTTTCACCTTTATCCCTTTTTAGAATCATTGTCTAAGATCATTCTTATTACTTTTCCTAATTACCTTTCCCAGCACTTTACCCTTCTTCTCTCAATAGCAGTTTAATAACAAGGTGTAATTTCCCCATGGAAAAATGTGTAGAAGTAAAAATATATATATATATGTGTGTGTATGAGTGTATATAAGTGCATGTACACACATATATACATAATTTAGTGAAAAAATTACTGCCTCAGCAGGCAATATATGCCTTCCATTTAGGAGCAGGCCAAAGATGATGATAAAATCATTAATTCTGTCAATATAAATGCTAAATAGAAATGGGAAATTGGTTCTCTGCCTCGTGTCACATTTTCTCTGGTAGGAAATTACAGCAGAGAAATTCAATCTGATGAACTTTCTGTGTTTATAGCCCCTCATCAAAGCTACAGCACGTGATGGGCAATAAATAGTGTGACACCTCTTAATTAAACAGTGCTATTGTTTAGCCCAAATATAAATGCATTTTTTGGCTTGGCTAGTGAGCAAACTGCAAGCTCCCACAGGAATCATAACATAAAGAGGCCATAAAAGTTAACCAAAATCAAAATGACAAGCCTGCATCAATTATCTCTGGCATTATAGCACTGCAAAGGTGGCTATAGGTTGAGAGATAATAGGAGCAAGCCCATTAGTAGTAGAGCACAGAGTGTTTTAATGTTTGTAAAGAGAGCATTTTTTACCTTTATTCCAGGTGTTTGATGCTTTGTACAATTTTCTAAATTACCATCTTAGATATGTTTGCAAGCTGAGTTTATACAAGCACTGGTTTTGGTGGCAAATGGCTACATCATAGCTGGGCAAGCCTATTACAGACAGATGTAAACTTTGATTTTCACACTGGATGATAACAAGGGCTTGTAGAAAGCTGGTGAAGAGAAGGAAAGGGAAAAAATGTACAATAAATAAAGAGTCTGATTCTACAATGTGAGTTCAGCCACAAGAAGAAGATTGTTCAAAATCTGCCATGTATATCTGTGACTTGCTTTTCCAAACAGAATACTTCTTGTTAGTTGTGGATGTGAATTCAGTTTCAATCAAAGGTTGTGAAAAATGAAGCACCTTCTTCTGTGATCTCTTTAATTATTTTGATACATTAATCTTCCTAGAAAGAAGGAAAATATAAAAAAAATCATAGAAGGCCAGAGTATTAAGATGGATTTCAGAATGCAATCAATTACTTTTTTAAACATAAACATTCTCTAGGAAACTGAATACTTTTGTTCATGCTTTACCTGTAATTTCCCTAAAAGCTCAGTCAAGAACTGCAAGAAAGAGAAGTGTTGCTCTTCCCTGTAAGACACTTGACCTGCAGGGACTTTGCTTGCTTTGGACTCAACCACCGTATTTTGCAATGAACAAATCAGTAAATGGAATTATTCCTTCTGCTCTCACCCATGGAGCAAGTAAATAAAATCAAAACTCAGTACAGGGAGAAGAAACTTAGCTCACCTCGTTGTTGGGTTGTGGAAGTAAAAGCCAGGGTTGTCCTACAGCTGAAAAATGCAGAGAGCCCCCACCATAACCTCAGGGAGCAGGGATTTAGGATTCCATTGGAAAGAGTTCACATTGAAGACCCAATCTCGGTATTTTACTTAACTTTGAACCGAAAAATTTCCTGTTACTGTGTGTCCAAGCTGCCTTCACATGAAAAGATAGCTGGTTGGCTTTACAGGCAGAAATCTGGATTAAAAATCATCCTGAAAGCAGTTGCTTCCTGTAACTCCCAAGTAATACTAATAGGCATTGTTGAACTCCCAGATGCACAGAGGCATTTTAAATGATGCATGTTTCTTTTACCAGCTAACCTTTACTGATCTCTGAAGCTGTGTTATCTTTAGGAATCAATAGTCCACCAGCAGAAGAAATTATGAAAACATGGAAAGTGCTCAAGGATCCGTGACTTCGAGTGCAAATGATGGAAAACCCTCTACTCAAATTACTGCTTGAAATATAGTTACTCATAAGGGCAAACAAGCCTTTTGCTTTGCCCATTAACCTGAGCATGAGCAACATTAAAAAGCAGCACAGCTGAACCCTGAGCCCGCTGAGGACGAAGCGTTTGTTATAGCTGTGTTCCTGTGCACTGGGGCTGTGTGGCTGGAATGCACAACCAGCCTGATCACTATCACAAAAACAGGTTCTGTAGCCAGCCTGCTGCCAGAGATGGATTTTTACTGAGCTTTCAAAACTGAGGGATTGCTCCAAAACCCAGCGTGCTGCACGGAATGCGAACACGGTGCTATTTTGTTTGACTAAAGTTCTGAATTGTTTATGCTCTTCACTATGTGGAGCAGAGCAAAATAGTATGTGCATAGTAAATTTATATTCAAAATTAGAGAGGAAAAGATATGACAATGAGAGGGAATTTTTTTTCCAGAGGCTGTGGCAAATTCTCCCTCTCCGCATCTTTAATCCAGTTTGGGTGGTTTTGAAGGACATGTAAAATCAAAACCAGTGTGAAGGATGGCTAGCAGAGGGTTCAGTCAGCACTGGGAAAACTCATCAAGTTTTAGGTTTTCCTTCAGAAGTTCTGTGCCAGGGTGAGGACTGTGCCAGCAGAGAGCCCACCACCATTTTCTCAAGATCCTTCACGGAAGCAGTAGTTCCACACCTTCACGGCAGCTGGGCCTTCTCTGTCCACAGCTTTTATTGGTTCTAGATTTGTATTTTTCTTGTATCAGCAACCATTAAAACCCCTAGTTTTCTTTATATATTCAGCCAGTTCTCTGAGGTAACTCCAGAAACAGTTCCCAACCAATTCTGCTTTTGAGGGTCATCTGCTGAAAAGAAGTCTGAAAATTACAAAAATCAGGAAAAAACCTCACCAAGTATGATATGCATTTTTATATCAGTTTAATCTATTGACTGCAGCATTTCTCTCTGTCTTTACAGGAACTACGAAAATGCCTCTGAGTTCCTTATACCACATCCCTACATGTGGAAACCTTGGAATTTTTTGAAATCTTTCAGCAAAGAGGTAGAGCGACATCATATGTAGCTTTGGAGGGCAGGGAAGAAGTAAAACTTTTCAACTTCTAATCAGAATTAACTGGGAATGTTCAGATATTATTTTCCTTTTTTTTGCCTGCTAAATTTAGTACAAATTGACATTCTCCTCTTTCTCTGGTGTGATTCCACTTAGAGTTACAAAATTGAGCTGATTTTTGTAATATCTTAAGCCATAATTTCTCTATTTATTTTCAGGGGTGGCTCAGTTTAAAGCCAATCCATAGAAATATAATATTTTGCTAACTGATACCAAATACATAGGTTAATGTAGGGTAAAAAGGTAATGTGAAATATTAAATGCTGGGAATTGGTATTGTGAAGGAAATATGTTTTTTATTTGAAACTTTAATTTATGCAAATGGAAATGCTTACATTTCAGCTGAATAGAAGTATTTGTGTGCGCTGTTCTCTTTTGCATTTCTATTCATAAAACTTACCAATCCTCCCTCTATGCTAATTTTTCTTTTTTTGTTAGACCCTTGGTATTTAAGCTTCTGGGAATGTTTCTGTCCAGAATTTTTCCTGCAGTGTATAAGACAGAGAAATGAAGCTCCATTTTCTTAAAGAAGTAGGACTTGAGGAAAACCCAGTTACTCCCAGTAACAATATAACTGTACTTCCTTTGTCCTTTGTTTCCTATGAAGTGTCTGAAATTATTTTGTAACTTGTAGGAACTTAAAATGAAAAACACTGTGAAATCATCTGCATTATATAAACACAAAGCAAGTCTGGAAATTCGCTAGGAGAGACCCAGTGTCAGTGTCATCTTGTGTGGGAGGCGTTTTGCCCAAGCACTTTCTCGTTACGCGTTAAAAATACCTTTGGATCCTTCACGCTCGTGCCAAACAGAAAGTGCAAAGAAATTCAGGCCCACGAGGAGACCACCTCTAGACTGAGAGGAAACATATGCTCCAGAAGCAGTGCTCTTTTTCATTCAGCCAGCCTGGCATAATCCTCACATTCCCAGACTGACTCTTGTCAGGATTTAAAAAATGCGTGTGGGGGCAGCTGGAGTCGTTTCCGTTCCACTTTGCTTAAGCTGTGCCTCTTACCCTGCCACAGGCTTGGCAGACAAACGCCAGCCTTCTCCAGCTCCTGCTGGAGGTGGCTAAACCAAAGGCCTGCTATTGATTTGAGGATGATTTAGTGCCCCTGTGTCAGGAAGATGTGCGTGGATCCTTTTATTCACGCTGTTACAGGAACGGTTTAAATTGGCAAGAATTCACAGTTCAGGCTTCATCTCTAATCCATATTAACAGAATTGCTTTTCATTAGCTGCTAATGAATTATTTGGTGTGGGCTGTGTGCTGTCCCAGTGGCCTCAGACCATCACCACGTGTTAGTGGCCTTACTTGTTTTCTCTGAGATTTTCCTGACTCGTTTGTTCTGAAGAAAATTTAACATAACCTTGCATTGAGTTTCTTTATGCAATATACATATATATAGACAAATTATTTCAACATACATTTATTTATTTCACCTTATTCCTCTCTAAGAACAAAATTCCACAGACCTCTGTATAAAGTGAGGTAAGCTTTCTGAAATAGAAACTTTCTGAAATAAAGTGCAAATGCCCTGAGGAGAAGGAAAAGCCAAGTACCAGACAGGGCAGGGCAAAACTGAGATCAACGTGTGAAAAAAGGCCAACAGTTAAAATCAGACTTAATGCAGATAATCTGTGCATAATATTTTGGGGGTTCTTTTTCACATTCTTTGGATGTTTATGTGTGCAAAGAAGTCAGGACAAGATACACTCAGTAAAATCTTAACATATGCGTGAAAGAATTGTAGTTTAACTGAAGTGAACATTGGAGGCGAAAACCAACATAAAAACTCATATTTTATCAGGATTGAGAAATCATATTGCTCCTTATGGCTGTGTTGGACACAAGAAAACAAATGTCTGTATGAGGAAATGTAGCCTTGGGTTCATGCTAGGCTTGAATGCAAGGAACAGGACAAATATAAACCCAAATTTTATTTCTATTTCATAATACTTGTGCTTGTGAACTCCAAATACATCTAAGATCACTTGTGTGGAGTTAAAAATCCACTGGTCAGTGAACCCAAAAATTAAATAATATTAAGTAGAGGAATTTCTTTTATAACAAAATTGCATGCAGAGATGATATTGGAGTTTAGGACAGAGAGAATGGGAATGTCTTGCAATTTCTAAGGGGGAGCTGGGTGTTGAATTTCTCTATCATCCCTGAGAAAAACCAATGCACATTCAGTACAACTCAGTTTAACCATGTGCAACAGCAGTAAAAACAAACATGCCAGCCAACCTCAAGGAAGGTTAGTCAAAACTTAATCTATTTTTATGCCAGGTCAAACATTCAAGAGTGAAAACAAATTTTCTGACAATTCTTGACATTTTTCCCTCGTTCTATTCCTTGTGTTCTCTTTTCCATACATTGAATTGCTGCAATGAGAAAAGGACTGTTTGAGTTTTTACAGGTAATGATTAAAATAGTCAGCACCAGGAAACTACCAGAACATCCTTCTTGAAAAATAAAAGGAAGGATTATACCTCCTTTCACCTTCCCTCAGGTAAAAGATTTGTTTGAGAATTCTTGGTGAACAAATCACAACTGCCTTATTTACCCCACATCCTTTTCAGGTGAAAAATGCCAAATTTATTTCTTCCACAGTAAGACTGCAGAGCTGGTATTTCATCCACCTCACCTTTAGGAACCTTTAAACCTATTTGTGTGCTTGTTTCACTAGCTGGAGAACCTAGAGGATTTTAGGGGTTCTAACTTGAGTGGAGTTCATGTTTCCCCTGAAAATTCTGACCACGGCAGCAGGAGAAGCAAAACACTTGAAGTTTGAATAGGTGTGGTAAAAAAAAAAGGAGATTATATTTACATTTAGGCTGGTGTTTGCTGGTGGAGACTGCTGAGCTCTCCCAATGACCACTCCAAGCAGGGAGGGAGGGAAAGCCCTGGATTTGCCCCAGATGTGCTGGATGATTTTCTTTGCTGGATGATTTTCTTCCCAAGGGAGAAGGAGCTGAAGGCACCTGTGAGTTACAGCCTTGTGCTAGGCTTGGCTTTTCACATCCCCCCCTCCTTGGGTGAGGCTCTTGGATGCCGAGCCTTTAAAAATATTTTAATAATGGCAGAAAACGAATATGATGTATTGCCAGTAACAATCTATTAATCAATTTAAGAGTAATAAAAACTCATTAAATTCACAGAGAGTACAGGTTTGGAAAGCTGAAGGGGTGCAGGTTTGCCAGCTCCACTTCCTTTCTGGATGCTGCTACTGAGGCAAAAGAGGATTTGACTGACCTAGAGATGGGTGGGTGCAGGCCCCTTAATCCAGCAAAAAAAAAAATTAATGAGCACTCTCTGTGGCAAAACAAGCATAGTTGGAGAGGTTTGGGGGCTTTTCGTTGTTGGTAAAAATGAAGAAATAAGGAAAAAATTATTATGTCCTTAGAACCTAAACATATAATATTTTATTAAATAAAATCCATAATTTTACCTTGGCTTAGCATAAAACTTTCCTGTTAAATCCAAAGAAATTTGCTTTTATATTCTGTTTTTCCTATGAACATCAGCTTCTAAAAGAGAAATGACCCTTCAAAATTTCGATACCATCCATCTCTCCCAAAATTGAAAAGGAAATATTTTAGCATTTCCAAAATATTTCCCACCCTTTTCTTTCAACCAACACTATATGTTGAATCTGCTTTCAGTTGCTCAACAGTTTTGGTTTTGGCATAATTCAGTTTTCCACTGAATTCTCTAATTTTTTCAAAAGAATACCTGACTTTGGTCATGTGTTCCCTCATAAGAAATAGGTGTGTCTGTCTGGGAACAGCTAATACCAAAAATAAGAGACTGCAAGTGTTTAAATTAAATTCTTGAGGAATTAGGATGCTCAGGAGGGAAGGGAGCTTTTAAGCTGAGGCTTACTCTTAAATTTTATGTCCCTGTGATTCCTGAAATTATATGGAAATCTTGAGAGGGTATTTCACAGTAATACATTCTATGATATATAGAGTGGAGAGCCTCCTATTGTTATGAATATTGTGATTTTTTTTCCCAGTGTATCTTGGCTGCAGATAGGGTGTAGAGTCTTGAAGTCTTTTTCCCTGTACTAGAGCTCTGTAGGGTTTAAAGGTCTTTAAAGTCAGATTTTCCAGAGGGAATTGCAAAGCCAAGTACAATCCCTGACACCTCCAGAAGTTTAGTGTCTGCCTCCAGGAAATCCACATCTTCTTACTTTTTAATTCTTGGATTTGGACCTCAGAAATATTAACCATAACAAAAAAAAAAAGAAAAGAAAAAAATAGTGAATGAATATTTAATATAATAAATGTCCTCAAGCCATGGGAGGAAAACTGAAGAGCTGCTTTCACAATGACCATGATGAATATTGTGTTATTTGAGAGCATCATGTTATATTTCAAATGGTGACTTAGCACAAAAGTACCATTACTGTGGGGCTTAAATCATTGCTTATGAAGATTTCTTCTGGTAGAGTGAGAATAAGGCTGGCCATATTAATGCATAAAGAAAAATGTTATTCCATTTAGGCCCACAGAGTGCTCTCCATAATCAGGCCCAGCACCGAGGGCTGTAGTTTTAACATGAAAGCTCCATGAAAGGTTAATCATATCTGAAAATCCTGCCATGAGACGGTGCTTTGATGAAGGAATTCTTTATGTGCAAATGGGGGCAATTGACTCCCTCTGCACCTCTGAAGGGGTATTGATCTTCCACTTGTGCTGTGGATGCAGTGCTCCTAATTGGGCTATTTGATTTTTTGTTATGTCTAATTTCATCTGGTTTTTATTTTAGTAGGAAGGGCTCCCATTTATTGAAGCTCCTACAGCAGTTAACAAGCTTGTCATTTAAGCTAATTCTGTTTGTTTCACTGGTAGAAAGGCTGCAAAACTGCCTTATTGATTTTGCTTGTAATAAAATGCTGCTTAAAACATCTGTGGCAGCTGCAAGGATCAGGACTCCATTTCAGCCTTAGAAAAAACACTCACAAAGGTTTTGCAGATCTGAAGTGGCAGAACAAAATCACATAAAGGAGGAGCTTCTTTACTTCACGGGTAAATGTCTGGAGGAAAGGGAGTGGGGTTGAAATGAGGGGGAATAGGGGGATATGTTTGATAGCTGAGTGTTCCATGACATTTCTTTCCTTGCTGTTGAAGAAGCTCAGTGGGAGGACAGCAAACTCTGGGTCTCCAGGCTCTGACAGTTCGGCAGAGGTGAGAGCTGACTGACTATCCTTTGATGACAGCTGCCTCTCTGGCCTCCTTGGCACACCCTCCTTGGAAACCTTCCACTGGAGGCTGGAAGCTCTCTCTGCTGGACAGGCAGAGAGCTTTCATGTTTTGTGAGCTGTGAAAGCTGAACTTTCTTCAAGAACAGATCCTCTGTCCCAGCAAATCGTTTCCAATGCTCTGTCCTTCGTGGTCGTTAGATGCATTTTGATTAAACCCTGCCAGGTTTGTTTGCCCTGTGGAATAACTTGATCTCTGACATATCAGATAATGTTAATGAATATGGAATTGCTATTAAAGTAACATCCAGGACCAGTGCCCTCTGTACAACCTAGTCAGGCTTAATATTGCTTGACATTAGAGCAGAAGGTGTTACAGATAAGGGATGTCACCTGAGGTGCCTGTGAAAGGGAAGGAAATGAGACTTTTTCAGGAAAATGGGTTGCACTGAGCCAAGGAAGTTTGCTGCAGAACCCTGTGCTGTGGGGAGCTGCCTTGGACATGTCCAAGAAGGGAGTGAGCTTTCTACTGTGGGAGCCCCTCCTTTCCTGCAGGGCCTTACTGCTTCCAGCACTGACACATTCTCCTGCAGCAGCCAGGCTGAACACGGTGATACACTGCAGGCAGTGCTTGCATTTCCCTGCAAAGGCCTTTCAGCTTGAATTACTCATCCAGGACACAAAGCTGGAACTCTGCTGGCTCTCTCTGCTCCACTTGCAGCTGCTTGTCCCACGTCAGCAAAGGCTGGTTTGCCTTTCTAAGTGCAAGAGCAGAAATGCTCCCCTTGTCAGGTCCAAGCAGATGTCTTCTGGAGGTAGAGATAGAGGGAAAGGTCATTATAGATTTATTTTGTGCCTGGAGTAAAGCTTGGGACAGAATTTTGTCCTTGATTATTAAAAGAGCAACAGACCAAGCAGTGCTTCAGTAAAAGTGAACAGGACAAAAGCAGTCCTCAGCTTTGCCATTTCATCCCTGCACTGGTGGGCCTAGTGAACTGAACAACACAATTTCCCAAGCTACTTCTCTGGGGACATTAAAAATCATCTTTCTTTATCATCAGCAATTAGGATACTGGGCATCATTCTCCTCTTTGGAGTTCCAGGATCAATCCTCTGCACGCTCCAGGCTGGTCTAAAGTGAAATTGTGGTTAAATTGTCAGAAGAGAGAGAGTCACATTTTTCCTTTTGCCATCTTACCCTCCTTGCTGCTCTCCTTATCCACCTTCTCAGGTAAGGCAGAATTTAACCAGAATCTTCAGTTCCATGGTTGGTTTGGCTGGGTGGTTGCAAAGTTTCCTGTGGCAGCAGAGGGTGGTGAGGCTGCAGTGCTGTCTTGGGTTACAGCTCCTGTGAAAATCCTGCTGTAGCAAATATTCCTGCCTGATGTGTCAGCTAAGCCCAGCTGAATGATCCAGGGCTACAAACAACTTCCCTGTGTCACCCACCTCCCTTCCCTCTCCTCGAGTCACATGTGATTACTTTAAGCTTTCCATGCCTCAGACATTTTTCCTGCCCTACGTTTAACCACAATATCCTGCTCCTGCAGGTGCACATCCTTCTTTGCAGCCAGGCTTGTGTCCATCCTGGGGAATATTTTCCAGAAGCTGCTGGATGCTCTGGCTGGAAGTTGTCTCCCATGTGCACAGTAACTGCTCACAGCTCAGCACTGCTGCGTGCTTTTCATTTCCATCTCTCTGTAGGTTTTCTCCAGGATTTAAATTTTCCTCCTGTCGTAACAACCGCTGCCTACTCTGTTAGAATATTCCTTTCTGAGCAATTAATCAGCCCAGTACTTTCAGCAGAGCAACATACCTTGTATATGCCACACAGAATCAAAAACCAGGTGGAATCAAGAGCAGTGGAGTGTGAAACAATAGACCAAGTTGACACTTTGCAGTTTCAATTCCTTTCATATGTTAAAATGTTGATGTTTGAGAAGTTTTCAGCTCTTCCTGTTTTTACCTTCTCTACAAAGCTGAAAAGCTGAGTCATAAAGGAAGTCAAGCCCTTCTGCTTCAACGTTCTAAAAACCAATGGGTTAATGAATGTTCCAAGCATGCATTCAGCCTTTTGCTGTGCACAAAGTCGTAAACTTTTTAGGCTGAATCTTTTATTTGAATGTGTGATTGACTTGGGCTCTTTGTTTTGGTTTTTTAAAAATTGTCTGAGGAATGTCTACTGTGCTGCTTGGTTTTTCTGCCCCAGTCCTGCCAAAATTGTCAGAATCAATTGTGCTTTCCAACTACTTAAAAAATCACTTTCTTCCGAAAGGGATAAACAAGTTTGGAATCAGACTTCATACACCCAACTTCCAGCTAAACCAGGCATGGCAGGCACAAGGCCAGGAGAGATGTAGAAAAACTGACAGAACAGAGAGATTTCATGTAAGGTAACAATGCAGGTCAAGAATAAAGCCACAAAGCAAAAGGAAAAGGGATTAAAGATGTCAGATGACCAGCAGCAAAGGCAAAACCTTCCAGAAAGAAATAGTTCAGAAAAGATAGAAAAGCTGGAGGCTTTTTACAGTGGTTATGCCAATGTGGACTTCATACTGCTTTGAGGATCTATTGGAATGAATGAGAAGTGCTGTGAAAATGCATTTTTTAGTACCAGAGTCCATGTCTGAGACTTACAGCCAAGAGCACTACTCAGCCATGGGTTCTTTCCTGACTGTACATTTTAATGACTCAAAGGTAAACCAAGTTTTTTAGCCTTTGAAATTCATATTTTTAGAAAAAAGTTTTACCAAAAGAACTAACAAGAATATTAATTTAGTATCTGTCCCAGATAGCAGTTTGTTATTTGCCCTATCTAGAAGTAGATTAAATCATGCCTTCAGAATTTAATCCTCTCTATTCAAGTTAAATATTTTCATTTAGGCTGAGAGAAGTTTCTGTCTCAAAATTGTATACAACCTTATAAAAGAGAAGAGATTCAATTCAAGATAGGGATTTTCCCTATTGAAACCCAGTTTTCAGGCAGTGGAAGTGTATTTTATTTCACATGACAGTAGCTGAGCTGTGTCTCTAAATGGTGTTGAGGAGGAGAGGTGCAGGAGTAGAAGAGCAAAGGTGCAGTAAGAAAGAAGAAAAAGTCAGGATGCACTTTCAGCACACATTATTAGACCACAGCCCCTTTCAGCATGCAGGTAATTCAGGTAATTCACCTCATGGAGACAATTCATGTTTAGAAACAAGTGCCTGCCTAGGTGGGGCTGGCACATTGGGAAAGCAGTGGTAAAACTATTTCATATCAACAGGCAAACTGGAAAAAAAAAGAGGCACAACAGGGAGGTGTTTTAGTGCCCAGATTAATTTAAAGATTCCTAAAGAGCCATCTTCCCTGGAGCTTGTCTAGTTATTGGTCAAACCTAAAATCCAGAGCTCTTTTGGAGCTTTCTTATCACTTGAGAAGCCCAGGGGAGCTGGTGATTGCCCAGTGCCATTAGCCAGGTCTCCCAAAGCCACAGAGCAGCCAGAAATCAGTGCCTGGAGCAGCAATACTCAATGTGAAACTAAGTTGTAAAAGATTTCCCTGAGGCTCAGGATAAGTATTCTACACCCAGCCCATATTCTTTCAAAGGCATGTAATGCTTTAAAAATATAGAGGCAGGCCATGGTTTTTAACCTTATCTAAAAGCAGTTTGATACACTAAAAAAAAAAAAAAATCCCACAAATGCAAACATCATGTTGATATATTTGCTCTTATCTGATAATACAGGGAACATTTATTCCACAGCAGCTCTCAAATGACACAGACACTACAACAGACACAACAACACTACACCCACACTGTACCCTTTTAAAGCTTGGGGGCCTAAAAAGGTGTGGCAGGGCAGGAGTTTGCAGCAGCAAGGTCTGAGAGAAGGTCATAAAGGGTTTTAGATATTTTTCTCTCCTGCCCTTGCCCCAGCACAAGTCAAAAGGAGTCTTGCTGGCCTGTAGCAGAGCTGTTGAATGCTTCTGTGCAGTCTGAGAGGTTTTTTTTTTTCCCCTCTAAAAATATTATATGAGTTTGCAGCATCTTGTTAGAACAACCGATGGTTGAAAATCGCCTCCTGCCAGCTGAGTTATTGCCTGTCTTAAATCATTATTCCAACAAAACCACCAGGGCCCTGAGGCCACTGAAGGGTCTTGACCCCCTTGCCCAGGGCTCCTCCAGCCTGCCCAGAGTCCAGAATCCCCCATCTGGGGATGTCAGCCCCTGCCCCAGCTGCCACAGCCCCAGAGAGCCCAGCCTGGCCCAGGGGCTGGGGCTGCCCCAGTGCCCCTTCCCCAGCAAGGCTGAACCCCAAGGTGAAACCTTGGCTTGTTTTCCTTGGGGTTCTGTGGAATCTCTGATGTGTTTTGGCTTCTTTGTCATCTCTTGTGCTGTACTCACAAAGGCGCGGTCGTGTTGAAAAAAATGAGAAATAAAAGAATTAGGAGTCACACATTCAGGTGGCTGCCAGTTGCAGCCTGTGCTTGGATGTGAAAGAGAGGCAAAAGGTTCACATTCCTGCCAAGCAAGGGCAGAATTTTTTCTGGTGAAACCTGTGATGGTACACAAGCTGGAAATCATCCCCCCAGAAGGATCACTCCAGATGAGGCTGGGAATTTTAGTTTTCTGTGGTACAAACCCTACACCTGAACCTCTGTTACCCTGGAAGAGACTTTTGATTCTTTTGGTTCCCTGTTGCTGATTTTAAATTTTTACAACTGGGCTATAATTTGTTTGTGCCTGGGAGAGTTTCTGCCCTGGTCCCAGTGTTGCCAGTAAAGGATAGAACCTTGCTTATCTCCACTGGATTTGTCTAAAAAGAAAACCCTAGAAAACAAATTATATCATGACTGCCATTTGCTCTCAGCTCCTATTTGCTCATTTTGTTTTCAGCATGGAAAAAGTATCTAAGCATCTTTCTAAGGAATGGAACTGATTCTTTCCATTCTGTAGAAGCTCTGTGCAAACAGAGAAAGCAATCTGAAACATTTTTTAAATACATTGGCAAATTCTCTTTTTTGATTTCTAAGTTCTTTTTTTTTAGGTTTGGACAGTTTGGGTTTTTATTTTTAAATCCTTTGCTTACTCAGTCTCTCAACACAAAATTATCTGGTGCCAGAACAATCCAATCCCTTGTTAACATGACTGGACATTAAAAGCTCCTGTAGTAGATGAATGAAATTCAATTTTTAAAACAGCTGCAGCCCATAAGTACATGGAAACACTGCACCAATCAAAACCAATGAAAGGAGCCTTAAAATGGAAGTGGAGCAGTGCTTAAGATGACCTAATGTTACACTTGCATTTGCTTTCTTGTATTGACTTCAACTAATTTTGAACATTTTAAAAGTTGATAATTTAAATTTTAAGTTACTTTGACAGATGAATAATTATATTCTTCTGAAGTTCAATTAGCTTAGGAAACATGATTTTTTTTTTTAAACTGACAAAGCAATGTTTATCTGCAAAGAGAATTGTTAAAACCCTGTAAGAAGCAGATCTTAAGTCCCTGAATATTAATTTACATAATGTTCTTGCTTTGGATCAATGGGAAAGGAGGAAATTGTGAGGAAAAATTGCAGAATGTTTTCATATAAGGGGAGAATTTTACCTTTGAGACCAAATCATCACTTGTGAACAAGAACTTTGTCATCTTTTGAAATGTCTAACAAAACAAGCGGCATTAAGTTTGTCATTTTAGGAAATTTTCAAATCCCCAGTTTTGAAAACATTATGCAATAATCTATTTTCTGGTTTTATCTGCAGCCACGAAACAATAGCAGATTTTCCAGTAATTTGTGTCTTCTTTAAGGACATCTGTGAGTTTGCATATTCTTACAGTGTGGAGTTGATGTTACAACAACCAGGTTTTGGAGATTTCTCTTGGGTGTTCCCACAGGGATGTACTCAGCCTCTTTAACTCACTGCTCACCTGCACAGGGCTGTGTGTATCCCTTCATTTTTTATTTCAGATGCAGAACCATACTCTCACACAGAGATTTCCAAGTGGAGGGAAGAAATTATGGTGAAGGTGAGGAAAATTACCTGAAGAACACCCAGAAAAGCAAAATTTACTGATACAGCAACACATCTAAACACCTCTGTGGTGATGGGATGGTTGAAGAAGAGTTTCTATAGCTACAGATGCCCAAAATCAAAACATTCTTCAGATTTGTGATAGATGATGCTGAGACATCCACAGAGGCCACCTTAACCCCAGGAGCTGTTCCATAGCCTTGGTCCCAGATGAGGTTGTTCTCTCGAGGTAAGGGTCTCTGGAAGTATTGATCCTTCAGCTAAATGATACTGGGAGATGAGGAAACCAGCCAAAAAGCTTTGCCCTGTGTCAGCAGAAATACTGGGTGGTTTTGAAATGCAGTGTTTAAAAATAGTGCCTTGTGAAGAGCACTGGCAAGGTGATTGTTGCTCTGATTTCAGCAGGCTGATTTCAGGGTCATGCAAAATGTATGGGGTGATCCACAAGATACTTTTATTAACAAAAAAACCCAAACCAACCAAACAAAAAAAAAAAGAACAAGAACATTGTTTTTTTCCTAGGACTTTTTAATATTGGAAAGGTCCAATTTTCATTTAAAAAAAAAGTAAATATGAGGGCAAGGCTTGAGCTGTGCAGGGTTTTCCTAACTGGTTGAAACCCTGAAGATTAGGAAAGTGATCCTGGGAATGTAAAGGCACAGATTCTATTGGTTGGTAATGGGCTCCACTCTTCTCCCCCCACACCACCCCAGTGCAGTGACCACAGGACTTAGCCCAGGGAAGTGCCTGGTCTCCCAGTTTTCCAATTGTGGCCAGTTTGGCAGAAGTTTGGGAAGTCACAGATGAACCAAGTGAAGCTCCTCAGCAGTGTGAAAGAAATCTGTTTCTTTTGGTCGTTTCACGAGTGGCTGGTTCTACAAGAGGACTCCAAAATTAAATTAGTGCAAGAACTGCCTCCTCTGAAGCTGATGGAATGATGTGAGAATCAGCACAATGCAGGAGCACAGTCTGGTCAGGCAGCCACCCCGGGAGAGGCAATGATGTCATCTCCAAAGAGGATATCAGATGTTGTCTAATTTACAGAGGGAAACTCTTCCCTTTAGTGCTTGCTGCAGTTGTGAAAGATGCCAAGAGCCTGCACCGGTTCTGTGCTGCTCCCAGTGGGCTGTAATTACACTTATAAATGAGCTTTCCCTTCTGAGGATTAGCTCTGGCCTCCCTGAGCAACTGGAGGGAAACAGAAGCTGGAGCCAGGACGAGGCAATGGACAAGTGCAAAGCTGTGGGTCAGGGCAGAGCAGGGGAGGGAATGGATGGAGAGACCCTGTCAAGGCAGCCGTGTTAATTCCTTATTTTTTTGCTATAAGCAGAACAAACAAAATAGCTGCTCCAGTGAGTTATTTACATCAGTGTGCTTCAGAGCAGATGGAGGGCTTTGTATCCCATTATGAAAGGCACGCAAGTTCCAGTGACATGAGTCCTAATTATGAGCAACTTAAACTGCACCATCTGCATTTAACAAAGCTCCATATGCAGGGGGACGAGCGAGCCTGGCTGCTGCACTTGTTAGCAGCACGTGCAGAACAGACACTGAGACAGCAAGAGCCTGAGGATGCTCAGGCAGGCTCTGGGAGAGGAACTGGAAGTGTTTGTGGTGTCCCTTCTGCCCTCACTGGCCAAACAGAAAACTGGGGCAACAATCACCCCAGGATAGAATTATTGCCTCCTGTCAAGAGGGGTATCCCTACATAGGTTTGCCAATTTCAGCCTGTTGGCTATCCAGTCTTAGCTAACACCTCCTTTTTTAAATTTTTAAATTTTTTTTTCTCATTTTTTCTTTTTATTTTTGGCAGAAAATTTCTCATCCTCTTCCCTGTGGCAATCTGAGCAGACAGTGTGTAATTTTAGATGCTCAAATTGAAAGCCCAATTCTTTTGCCACTGACAGAGCTCTGTCATGCAAATTTCAGCATAAGGGATCTGTTGATTTCAGTTCAATGGAGAATAAGAAAATTGATCTTCCTTTGGAAAAGGAAATTTCATTGAGGCAAACAGCCCCAGTTACCCAAAACACAAATTAGTATCCAAAAATTTGACTCGAAAGGGGGTCCTTCTGTGCTCTGCAGTAGGAGGAATTGTTTTTCTGCTTCTTTAAAGAGTGTTAAACACAGTCTGTAACTGAGAGATTTAGCAGGCGACTGCTTATTTTCCTTCTGACATTAGCAGTTAGTTCCACTGGAGAAAATTTTAAGACCAGAACCACACTTAGCTGCTTCTTCCCCATAATCATGAGCACTTGAAATATGAGGGAATTCTAGACAGTGTGCAAAACTCTTTGGTTGAAAAGATAAAATTTCAAGTGAACACAAAATGAGTTTTTTCATGCTTGCATGTGGAAAAAAGGGGTGAAGGATGTCAGATATGTACGTGCCTCTGGTTATCACAGGCGAGCTGCACTGCAGCTCCTCTCCAAAAGCACAACCTAGCAAGAGCAGTCTCCTAAATCCTGGCCTCTCATGGCCCTGCCCTCGACCACCCTCTTGCTACCTGGCTCAGAAAGGCTTTGATCTGGGGCAATCTGAAGCAGAGTGTGTAGCTGGTGAACTCCTGAGGTGACAAACATCTCTGTCTAGGAGGGTTTTGTCAATCATCGTTCAGTGAGAGATGGCAGGAGCTGAGGTAGCTATTACTGTACTGGGTTCAGCCCCTCCTCAGGCTGGACTTTGTATCTCTGTGAGATAAAAACAAAATACTGAATTAGCAACAACAACAACAAAAAAAGTGAAGTCTTTATAAGCAAAAGTAATTGGGTGAACACGGCGTGACTGAAAAGTGAGAGGGGACCATTAATGTCCGTGTTCACAGAAATCTGGATGTAAGGGATTAAGCTGACTGAAATAGATTCCTCCCACCTCTGTTTCCCCTCTTTCCATTCTGCTGCCTCTGATATGGAGATTTACACTGACCTCTGGGCTTCTAAATCTTGCAATTTGCCAGCTCTTTGCTAGAAGCACATTCTCTCTGGCCACTTAATTCCTTTCTGATCAGTATTACGTGACACCAGCAATCAGAGAGCCTTTGATTCACCAGGACAAAAGGGAGAATGGAAATGCACCTTTCCCCCCTCACACAGCACTGCCACAGTCCCATGAGCCAGCTGTAATCCTGGTTTCATTTTGTTTCTTTCCTGTTTTTTAGTGATTTTAGAAGCCCAGCTTTGAGCTAAGCAAGAACAAGATAAGACAAGTTCTTTTACCATTTGAATACTGAGGGAATAAATCTTTTTATCTCTCCCTGACTCCAGGAGGAGGAAGTAAAAAAACCTTTTATGTATGAACACTGAATAGGACTGGTCCATTTTACTTTCCCTGCAGCATTGGCTGCATTTCTAACAGGAGACCCATTTAACCACATAAAACAGCAGGAAGTGTGAGGACAAAATGGAACTATTTTCAAGAAGACAACACTGAAAACTCAAAGAGCATACACGAGCAATAAAACCACCCTCCATTAAAGTTGTGACTAGAGGATTCTGGAGAAACTCCTTTAAATATTATTTCACGAGCCTCAGGCCAATGTTTTCTTTACCAGCACAAGTATTTAAATACAAAATATGTGAATAATGAGGGTAAAAAGTAAAAAGAAAATTGAGTTTAGATGTAAGGTGAAAAGTTGTCTTTGTTTCCTGTCTTATACCCAATTTCTGCTCCACTTTCTGTATGTATGTGGTGTGAATACACTCCATTCCTGAGGATATCCGTGATAAAGAGTTGATGTTTAATCAGTTTTTGAAGTGTTGCTTGCACCTTGTTTACCAAAAACTGCTGTAACTTCACAAAAAACCAGAAAATCCATATCCTTCAATAAAATAAAAGCCATATTATTCCAAATAATGCCATAGATTGATTCATATAGCTTTACATATGTGGTACATTAAAGTGGTTTTAAATTAGAAAAAATGGAAAAATACCTTGGGTTGAGAGTTAAAATAACTGGGAAAGCATCAGGCACCACTGACATGAGAAGATTTTTCAAGGTGGAGAATCTTCAGTCATTTTGAACTTACTGATGTTGAGAAATTTTAGGCAGATTTGGAACATTATCAAATAGATAAACTGTACTCACATTATCCTATTTAATCATATTCAAAATACTTCTCAGGTTGTTTGATCAAAGCTTTTGTCAGCTTTGTAATTTTTGAAGTGAAGGATTCTCTCTGATTTTTACAGGAAAGAATTTCACACAATAAACAGGCAGAACAGATAAAGAGCAATACTTTTAATTTGATAGAAGTTATTTTGACAAAATTGTACCTCAAGAAAACTTCATAACATTTTGGATTTGTATAGAAGAGAAATGAGATTTTAACCTCATAATCGAAGTAGTATAGCTACCAGGAATGTATATTTTTAATTTAAATTTTAGTTTTCATCAAATGACTAATTTAGCCACAATAGTCACTTTGTATATTACTGATATAATTCACCAGGTCTAAAAAAGCCTTCTCTAGACACTGACTTGGTGCTGCAAGTGCTGAATGCTGAGCTGCTTAGCAAAGATCTTCTAAAAGGAGCTACCAGCTCAGCTGTGGCCCAGGCCAAAGCTGGGAAATGAAGGAATCATTGCATCTATAAAAACTACATTGGCACCTCCAGTTGCAATCAGAGACACTGGAGGGTCTGCCTGCACACAAAGAGATTGTTCTTGGGGGAGAAGAAATCCTTGGAGGCTTGGAGGAGCTGGAGGGAATTATGTGGGAATGGCTGAAACTCTTTAGTAAGGAAGCCAGGAGAAGATTGTCAAGATCACAGCAAGGAAAGACGTGTATAAAAAAAAAGGCTGTAATTATTTGAACACTTGAAATGGTGTGAATTACTTGCTTAGCTCCCCTGGTTTATGTCAGCACCGGTGTCCTGTGCTCCCCTGTGGAATGTGGGGCATCCGTGCATGGCTGGGTGGTCTCACAGCACAAATATCACCTCACACTCCATTCTCAGGTTCATTCTCTGCTACTGTCTGGGACTGGAAACAAAAATTCACAAAAATTGCCTGGAAGGCTGTCGTAGCTGGGACAGAGACAATACAAAGCAACACACACTTTGAGAAGGCTTCAAACCCTGTTTTTATTTTAGCATGCATGCTTTTTATACATTCTTACAAAACTCATAAGTTTACACTTTATTCATTGGTCATGAGAAACAAAGTGCTCATTGGAATAGGCAGTTGCAGCTTTCTCTTACTTATCCTTCTTTCTTTCTTGGTTCCTATGTCTTTGACCTTGGTAGAAAATTCTTTCAGGGGTAAACGTGGACCCTCTTACCAAACTTCTCTCTGCCTCACAGAAGTTGCTGTAAAACCTCTTCCACAGAAGGCTCTCTTGGAGCTTCTGGCCCCAGGAACCAGAATTCTCCTGAATGATATCAGGGAACTGGCTTTAAAATTCATGATATTCCCCTTCAATTGCAAGCAATGTGCCATATCCAAACCCACTAAAATCTGATGCCCTTACTCTCTCTTATTTTCTGACTTTTAAGCCACATAGCATGCAATTTTACTTCTTTATTCCTTTCTTTCATTCTCTGTCCAAAACCAGAGAGCCTATTTTAGTTTAGTTAACGGAATTTGTTAATAAGCATTAGCAGATTTAGGATTTTAGAAACAAATTGATTAATATCCAGCATGAATATGTACAACTGAGAGAAAAATACATGTTTAAAGTTGCTAACAGAGGATTAGGAAGCTATGAGTCAAAGCGCCAAGAAAAGGAGAAACCACTTAAATCACTTCATTTTATCCATAGGAGTCTGAAGGCAAAATTAAAATTCTGCATAGTTTTAGTGAGAGCAAAGACCTTTATTGTCTTTAATATTGTGGTAATTTGTGAAAGGGATTCAATAACACGTAATGAGGATGTAGATCCCCAGGAGATCCCTTCCAGTTCTCTGCCCCTATAGTTAATATTTAAAAGGCAAAGCCATAATGGGGGTGAGTGGATTTTTTTCAGCTACACAGAAAAAAAAAAATAGCTCCACTTTTAATCTAAATGCCCTTGCTAGCTCTGCTGAGGTGTCTGTAAAAGGTGTCTACTGAGTGTGGAAGTTCCTTAACCTGGCAGTGAATCATCCATCACTGAATGTTGGATCTAATGAGTGAAGTCAAGGGGGTTTCCCCAATGTCCTCTAAGCTGGTAAGGCTCAAACATCTTGGATTTGACAAACAATCCCCAACCCCTTCGCTGACCTTTGCTGATTGACCTTCTGGTCAATCAGATGGAACACAAAATATTTAATTTTTTTTTATTACTTTCTCATCTTGGTTTTAGAGCCCACCATTGGTTATTGAAGGCAGATCCAAATTATAAATTTTCATTAAATGAAATGAAACATGAAATGAACACGAAATGAACAATGCTAGTCACATGAAACAAACAATTTCTTCATGGGATTTTATAAACCTCCTGTTTCTCACAAATAAAAAGTTTGAAAAAAAATTTTTTTGATAACTTGAATTACCGTACTCCAGCAAAAGAAACATTTTGTCTTTTAACTTTTAATGATGAGACAAACATCAAACATTTTGATGAAGTTTAACAGCGAAAAACCATAAACAAAAAATATTTTATTTGAAATTAATGGGAAGCTCTGATTTTAAAAAAGATCAGCATTTTCCCAGAAACGTATTCTGATGGACAATATTTGACTGCTTCAGTTGTTTTTAAGTAAAATAAAACTCTTTTGATGAATGGTTGGACATGGAGACAGAATGGGTTTGATTTCATTTTGGTGACTCAGGTATCAAGTTATGAAAGCTGGGCTTCTGTGATGATCAAACTGTATTAAATGAAAACAGTTACTTAAGTTTCCTACCTTTTCTTTGGTTTTTGATCATCTGTTCCCTTATTAAACATGAAATCCTGTGATGAAAATTATTGTAGAACTGTTATCTGTAGCATAAAGGTACTGTGAAATATGTAAACAGATCAAATATTAATTAGGAAAGGTTAATTTCCACCCTGTTAGCTCTCCTTTGATTCATGAGCAGTAGCTAATCATGGGCAGAGCCAATAAAAGGAATTGAGCCTGAAGCTGTGGTACCTAAGTTGTTGAAAAGCCAATTTTTGGTGCTGCTCTTTCTGTTATTAATTGCTGTATGATTTGAAAGTGCAAGTGGCAGAAACAGCAAGAGCCTCTTGTGGGAGCCGGTCCCTGCTGAGTCCCAGCTTAACGAGAGAAGCACCAAAAATCTGCTTTTTTTGAGGGCAGTGGTGAAGTTCCCAGTGCAGTTCAGGGGTCACAACCTCTGATGGGGAAATCCAATGTAAGGAATCACTGCTCTGTTTCTGGAGAGATGAGAGGGCAAGAAGCCCAGGAGATCTTCACTTGGTAGAAATCATTTGCCAAAGACGCTGAAGCAGCACTGAGTTACACCAGCTGAGGCCAGGGGATGGGCCAAGGTGGGGGCAGAGCAACAGAAAGTACAAATGAACTCATGGAAGAAAAAACACTTTTTTTTTTCCCACTGATGTAGAACTACATTTAATTTGCCAGCATGGATTGAGAGCAGTTATCAAGTTTATTTATAACCTTGGGGATAGAAATTCATCAAAGAGAGCTTTCCTCACAGTCTCTGCTTTGTATCTGCAGCAGAAGAAAAAAATAACCAAAGTGAGATTTGCTTGATGCAGCGCTGGGAATTTCATGTTAGTATGTCATAAAATAACAAACACACAGGTATTAATTGTCTAGGATGATAATAACATGCCATCTATGAAGTTGTAGCTTATTAATTACCAGGAAAAAAACCCAGCAAGCTTTTTAGCATCTGTAGCTCCAGGCAGCAAACAGCCTAATCTGCTGACACACGATTCAGCTCTGTTGAAATTAGAAAAGCGTGGCCTAACTTTTTCTGAGCATTCTCTCCTCATTTTGTATGAACCATTACAGGAAATGCTGTATTTTCTGCTGCACTGGGACTGTCAGTGACATCTGGGTGGATACCTCATGGTGATCACCTTCAAATTGAGCAAGAGGAGCCTCAGGTGTTCCCATCCTTCAGAGCTGTGACACTCTAGTATCCTTTATAGAGTTTTGCAGTAGGGTTTCTTAGTGTGAGAGGAATCTCTAGGCAAATAGCTCAGTGGCTGAAGCAATGTCAGCAGAATGTTTGGTTTGGTTTGTTTGTTTTTTTTTTCCTGGGAGAATTAAGATGACTTTTTAAAAAGAAGGCTCACACCTGCACCCCCCCTAGGTGGAGGAGAACAACTGAACTCAGGTTTTCTGCATCTCCTCTGAGTGGCTGAACCTGTGCCCTGGAGGACTCAGGAGCTGCCCAGGCAGAGATAATTTTTAAAATAAGGGCAAATTCAGCAGAAGTTACTGAGGTGAATGCTGTGCAAGCAGCAGCTTCTCTGGGGTTTGTATCAGCAGTGGTGCTGTTCCTGCAAGGATGGTAAGTGACATCTCATGGGTTTTTTTCCCTTCTGAGCCTTGTATGTTGTATTCAGCTTAACTTGAGGAAAATGGCTGAAAATCTGCACCCCAAATAATGTAGAGGAAAGATGATTTGAAGCTTTTATCGTACTTACTTTTTCCCTCCTGGCATTTTTTTTGGTAGCAATGGAATAACTGGATTTCTCAAGTTCATTATCTGCAAAAAGTGCTTAACTTTTCTTGGGGTGGTAACATGAGAAAGGCAAGTTCTGATATGTCAAAAATATTATTAGGACAAGAAAAATCATCTCTATGAAATAACTTTTTGCATTTTTGCATTTTTTGCTTCTCTCTAATTATATGTACGTACATGTAAACTTTTATGAAAGGGGGAGGATAAACAGAGACTTAAAAAGTCTATTTTTATCTTTCACTCTTGAAATAGTTGTCAACTGAGACTATGCAAATATCACAGGGAATGAAGCAAGTTTGTGTAGTGATTAAGAAGGTCTTAAAAATAACACCTGGAAGATCTGCCCTGAGAGCAGTTTTTTCTTTGCTAAAGTTGGTTGAATTTCATTTGTTTCCTTTGGGGTTTGTTGGTTTGTTTACTTGATCAATTTTTGTTTGGTTTTAGAAATGGATGCCAAAGGACACTGAAATGTTTCAGGAATAAACTGTAATTGCATTAACCTGCTGGGACTTGAGGTTGTGATTTAAATTTCCCCCTCTCCAACTTGTGATAATCTGGCTTTTCTTTACTCAGTAAAAGGAACAATGCATTGTGTATTTACAAGACATAACACCACAGCACTTCCCAAAATTCTTTTGTATTTTATCTTTATTGGCCTCTCTAAAACATGCTAAGGGTGGCATGTCTTGTAAATACAACACTTTTGGTGTTGGAACAGTTTTTATCTCTTTTCTTTCTCTACTGTTCACATTGGGTATCTTGGGAGATGAAAAGTTTCTGCCTGCAGGTTGTTAAGGGGGGTTTATTAATTTATTAGTGCTTCCCAAACATTAAGTAATTTATTTTCATGTCAGTCAGTTCCCTGACACAGACAGAAAAATGAGTACTCTAAAGGAAAATGAAAATTGCTGTGTCAAAATCTGTGACTGAGGAGAGAGGGTGATTTTGGATGAACAACTCTCTGGGCAATTTACACATCCAAAATAATTCATTAGTGTTTTTAGCTGTTATGATTCTGTTGGACTAGAAAATGATAAAGCAAAAGCAATGTGTTCTCTTTTGGTAGGTCTAGTTAAACCACCTTAGGGTAGTTACCATTTGATGCAAAATTGATATTAAAACTGCTGCCTGCAAAATGTGTTCCAGTATTAAATCTCCACCTCTAACCACTGACATGCCTTCCATATGGACTAGAGATCCTGTATTCTATTTAAACTTGCAAGTTTTCAGCTGTATCATTTCTGTTACTTGATCAATTTCTAATCCACGTGATTTTTTTTGTTCTGTCCAATCTTTGTGTATTGCCTTGTGGCCAAATGCTGTCATAGATCACTCTCTATGTCCCTCATTAAGTTTATGTGACTTTCCAAAATAAAATCTCCAGATTTTCTCAGTCAGATCATTCATATGCTCCACATAAATGGATGAACACTGTGATACTGTGGCAACTGATAATATTTGGCATTATTTTTATAAATTCTAGGAATGACTGGTGTTGGTATGTTATTGACTGTGCTTACTGAAACTCATTTTTTGGAACTCATTTGTGTCTCCAAAGTATCTCTGTGTTCCTGCTTGTTGCTGGGAGTGTTGCCTATTTAGGACAGTGATGCTCAGGAAATTCAAGTTTTTGATGGAACTGGAAAGTGAGGGCTTTATTCCTCATAGTCAGGCAACTGCACTAAGCTTCTATGGTGTTTATTTCCCCCCTGCCTGGGTTAAAGCTAGCTCAGAAATGTTTGCAGTGTAAGAGCTGCAGAGTTAGCTCTGTGTGGAGCAGACACAGAGAAATAACCTCTGCAGTCTAGACGGTCTGAAGGAGAACGTGGGGGGTTCCTCAAATTAGAATAATGCTGTGCTCTCAGGATGAAATACATTCAGCTCTTCCTCCTCCCTTGTGTTAGAGAGTGCTGGCACAGCTCTCCATGGGACTCCTGAGCTGAGTTCAGGTTAAAAAAAAAAAAAAGAGAGAGAGAGAAAAATCCTATCTCCTTTGTTCAGACTGTTTTTGTGTCTGCATCACATGGTGCAGCCCCAGAAATACTGCTCCAGTGTGAGACAGCCTGGGCTCACATCCTGCATGTGGAGGTGAACAGCTCAGCCTGGGGAGCACACAGAGAGGGTGGAAACTTCCTGGGTGGTCCAGGAAAATGCCCTTTTATACCCTAAAGTAGCATTTTGGTGTTTGAAAGACGAACTTCAGCCCAAGCAGGGCCTGCCTTGTGTCAGTAAGGCTTTGGTTGCAGGCTGGTGCCTGGATTGAGGTACGTGGGTATGAGATGTGCTCAGCCCACAGCAACTGCCTCAGAGAGCACCAGAAGTTTGTGAGATTCCTCTCCTTTTTTTGGTGAGATTCCTCTCCTTTTTTTGGTGAGATTTCTCCCTCTTTTTTTTTTTTNNNTTTTTTTTTTTTTGGTAAAATTTCTCCTCCTCTTTTTGGTGAGACTTCTCCCTCCTTTGAGTGAGTATTCCCCTCCTTCTTGTGGGGAGTTTCCAGGATCCAAAGCAGAGCCCAGAGGCTGCAGGATTGGGATTTTGGGGTTTTTTTTCTTTCAGCCTTGCTGCTCCAAAGACAAGGTAAAGGGCTCAATAAAGTGCATCTCCCCTAACACCAGATATCAAGGAAAACCTGATTCCTCCTCATTTTTAAGCTGTTTGTACTCTCAGGGCTTGCCCCTTTTGAAAAACTTATTCTCTACTGCCTGTCTTACTCACAGGAAGTTTGGAGCTTTCCAATTAGACTGGTGTAGAAGTCTTTGCAACAGAAATTTGATATTTCCCACAGCAAGTTCACACTTTCAGAGCAGAACCCCAGCTCTCCATTTGGGGCTCTTTTTTTAAGTGAAGATCTGTGACACTGAATCCCCACTGCATCACTTGCTTTTGCCTTGCTTGAGATTGAGCTGGCATCTTTCTAGGCCAAGGAGGCAAAATATTTTTAATTACTCTGAGCATGTCTTGCTCCCCAAAGTTTTGATTTTTGTGATGAGCTTTGTGGTTCTGAATTTTTAAATTTTCTCCCTAACTGTATGGCTATTTGGAGATACCTGCTGGATTACTTTTGCTCTGGCACAGCTGTAGGGAATAACTGCACAAATCCAGGTTTCTGTGCTTGACATGTCACTGTCAGAACTTTTTACCAATATTTGTGTTGAGTTCCATACTGTGGCAAACATCTTTGGTGGAAAACAATGTGTGTGGATAGTGAGCTGTAGGCAAAATTAGGAGTTGATATCTGCTGGCTTCTTGGGAGTGAAATGTTAGTGAAAAATATTCTGTCTGAAGGAAAGTCTGACTAGCACTTTTTTTAAGTTTTTTTTTTTTTTAGCTTATGTATAACACAGTAGGTCCTACTACACCCCTGTTCTGTTTCTTCTCCTCTGCAAACACCCTTTTAATGTTAGTCCTCTGCTCAGACGCTGCAAAATCCCCCTTGGATTGCACTCAGCCTTCTTAAATATTGCAGCAGCATACTTTCTTGACTTTGCTGATGTTAAAAAAGAAAATGTTTGTTCTAGTTTGGCATTTTTTAAAATTTTCTGTTTATTTCTGTGAGTGTTCTGCCTTAAGCATACTTTGTAGAGGTTCTGCCTGGAGCCTGCCTAGAACTGCAGCAGGTATTTCAGGGGTCAGCTGCCTGGTTACAAAGGTGGTGGAGCAGGGGAGGAAGGAAGTGGTGTCTTGCTGATGAGGGACACTCTTTTCCAAAAGCAAATTCAGTGGGGGCACTGTGGTCAGGTGTCAGAAATGTTTACAGAATTAATTTGACTCTACTCGAGGAAGAAACCCTCCCACATCTTTCTCCCTTGCTCATCCTCCTGATGCAGCTCCCCTGATGTGACACATTTATTTATTGCAGTAGTGCTGAAGGAAGCCAGGTCACAGGGGCACTGGGATTGTACAGGCACAGCACAAAACCTGTCCCAAAGGTTTTATTCATCAAGCAAGCATTATTTTCTTTCTCACCTTCTCTCAGCTTTTGGGGCTGTTGGCATTTTGGCAGGCGTGCAGTTCCCTGAACTTGCTTGCAGTCACTCCCCTTTGAAATATTTGTATTGCAGCTTCATTTGAAAGTTCTGTATGGAGAATGATTGAGTTTTTAATATATATATATGCAGCAGGATAACTTCTGAGAGAGTTTTAATGAGAGAAGTCTTTGCTCAGAGCCCAGTTTGGAACGGGGTCACGGATTGTCACGGATCTAAGCTGTTTGTAAAGGGAAAATAAGGGATGGCCTGTTTGTGACATGCTCACAGCACAAGCAGAGATTGTAATCTCACTTGAATCATGTTCATGGGGAGCAGGGGGCTGGGAGGATGTGAAGTGCAGCAACTGAGTAAAGATGGCCTTTGCCTGCAAAAAGCACTTTTGCTCACAAATTTGTGAGTGCTCGCAGTTTCCATTTTCACACCTCCTGCACTTATTTCTATGCCACCCCCTAAACTGATCAGTGCTTTGTGTCAGACAGGCTGGGAATCCATCAGCATCTGTTTGAATCCCCCAGGTTAATCCTAAGGAGGATTTTTTTTTTCCCCAACACCCCTCCTAGGCAAAATTAGGGAATATAATCTGTTTCTCTGGGCACTCTCATCAGCTGCCCTGGTATTTTTGAACTGCAAGTGTTTGGCTGGGGGTTTGCCAGGTTTTGGTGGGGTTTTATCATTATTAAACACTGCTGGGGTTTTTCTTACTGGCACACAAAGGTTGATGCTCAGTTGATTGGGGGGAGAAGCTGCTTAAAAATTAAATTACTCTTGCAATTAAATTACCTCTTGTTGGAATCAATAGGGTACAGTCTCAGCCTGTAGCACATGAAAGTTTTCCTTATGTTTAAAAAAAGGTAGGGAGTAATAATTATTTCAAAATAACTCAGTTTCTGTTCCCAGCTAACAAAGGGGGCTTTTTAAAAAAGCATGCCTTGTACTGCTCTGAAATAGTGACTGCAATACCAAATGGAAACATTCATTTAAATGTTATTTAAATAATAATTGCTAAAACCATTTCTATCTCTATCTCATTTCTGCTAATAAAACATCTTCATTTTTAATGAAATGCGGTCTACACACACTAATTTACAGCCAAATATTCCTTATTTTTCACAGTTATTAAGACAAAGGAGTACATTTGTGATGTTATTAAAGCATCATCAACAAATTAGTTACCTTATCTGTTCTCTATCTGCATAATCCCCATACCCCTGTCACGATGTTTACAAATCCAAATGAATATTATGAAGCCCAGATCTAATTAATTTTGGATTAGTCTTCCAGACACATGTAGTTCTGATCCAAATAATCTGTATTCTCTTTTTTTTTTGACCTCTGGAGTGCTCTGTTTGTCAGGGGATGTGCTGGAACACGAATATCAGCAAGCAGGTTAATCCTTGGGCTGTCACTTTCTCCCAGACCTGCAGCACCCTGTGTTTTGTTGCTGGAAAAACCTCAGAGATCCAGGGGATGTCAGGGAGCAAATGAGTGTCATGTGGGGCTTAGGGCAGATTGAGATCTGACTAGACATTTAAGCAGTCCAGCATGGTGTGTAATGAAAATAATCTGCTGAAATGGCTTTTTGAAAAGATCTGGCATCCTGTCCTGCTCTTCTTGGAGGGAAAGAGCCAGCTGGAAGATAAACTTGAAAGGAAAGCTGAGCTGCTATAAATTTGAAAATGGGTAATGAGAAATTTAGGTGATGGTGATTGGGTGATTTATTTGGTTTTGTGCATCCTCTGAGAGGGCAGCTCTCTGGGACTTCTGTTCCATGTTCATGGCATGATCAAAAGGTTTAAAGGGAAAAATGAGCTTCTTCCATCCAAGCTTTCATGGTGACAGAAGAGAAAAAAGTGAAGCTATCGTGCATTGAAATAATTAAATGCATTCATTAGATCTAGTCATTAATTTACTGTGACATAGTCATCTCCCAAAATAGATGGTCTGCAGAGAACTTCCTTGGAAAGCTGCTATTGAAAACAGGAACTCAGTTCCTTTTCCCTTCTCCCAGAAATGTTTGTAACCAAAGGGGGAGAGAGACTAGCTCGAGAATGACTATTTTTGCAGTGAATGCAGATTAGATCTGGTTGGGTTTTTCTTCCTGGTTTCCCCTCAGACCAGATCGTTGTCACCCCACCGTGCTTCCCCAGAGTGCAGAGCTCTTTCCCTTTGGCTTGGGGTCACCCAGGGGGTCACAGCTGCTGGCACGAGCTTGGTGCCAGCTCATGGAGAGCCAGTGCCAGTGATGAAATGGCTTTTCCCTCCTCTGTGCCCTGAGTTCCTAGATCAATGTCAGGCTTTAAACCATTGTGCCAGTTACACAGAATTGGCTATGGCAAGGCAGCTTTATTTCTGTATCACTGCAAACACTACTGAGCTGCCTTTTCTTCCCTGCCCCTTTTTAATGAGTTATTCTCCCAGGCTGGAGACTGACTGATTAAGCTGATGTTACAGAGAGCTTTGATTTGGAGATAGGCCAGAGCCTGGGTCAAGTGAGGCACTGCAGATCTTTCTGCTTCAGTCAAGCTCAGCTTTTGATGAATATATAGAAGCATCTGGTAGCTGAGATGTTTTACCATCCTGAAATTAAAGTCATATACCCTTCCTACAAGGAGAGTTAGAGTAGCTGCAGCAATTTTTGGTAAATGCATACAGATCTGCATCCACTTGTGGGTTGCCAAAAATAAGGAAGGAGCAGTGATGCTGAAATAAATTTTTTGGTGAAAATTTGGCTCTAAGGCCCAGCTGCTGCAAGTACTTAAGCACAGGTTTAATTCTGTGTGTGTGAGATCAGCATTACTGCAAGTTTAACAGAGGTGTTAGCATAAGGAGAAGTGAAAACTTGTGTAAATTTTGCTGAGAGAGAGGTTTATTTGTGAGCCTCAGCATAAATAGGATAAATCTGATAATACACAAAAGAACATGTTCCTCAGAGTTGTTACATGATGAAGCTGGGCTCAGATTATTTTCTTCCTTTGAATGAAATCTAGAATCAGTCTCTGAAGAGCAACAACTAGAAAGGACAGGGGGAAACAAGGCTTCACAGTTGGTCTAGAAAACAAAAGGTGCCAAAAAGAATAATAAACTGATGTCTTTAGTGTTCATTTCTTATTCTGCCTGTCTGATCAGCTCTCACTGGATGCAATGGCTGAAAAAATAGTTTGGGACTGCAATAGTTTTATGTATTGCCTTCTTCTCCTCCCCTATGCCAAATGTTTGAAATCAACCATTTCTTAGGGCCTTTGATGCCAAACAAGGTATTTTCAAAATCAAGATATTTGAATTAATGTGATGATACTTGGACTTGGTGTTCAGATTTTCTTGCTGGTCTTTAAGAAGAGCTTGTCAAGCATCAGATGCATTGTGCTAGACACCATATGGTTACTTTGCTCTGATTTTCAATTTCTCATTAAAAAACTGTGAAAAACATCTTTTACCCCACTAAACTGACTGTATCAATACAGCTGCCTGATTAAAGCTTAAGTTTAGGCAGAAAAATAACAAAAACACGAAGGAAATTCATGAGAGGAATTAATGTGAAGTGTTAACTGGCAAATATGCACAAAAGGCAGAAGAGGAAGGAAAAAAAGGCAGCAGATATTGATGTTATGACAACTCCTCTTTTAGATTGAAAAGAACAACCCCTAGAAAAGATTAATTACATTGTTAAGTAGTGCAACTTTTAGTAGCTAAGAAACCCAGAGGGCTCAATTCATCTTTGTATTTTGTCTTCAGAAGTGAGTGTCAAATGATGATGCAAGATAGGAAACACTGATGGATGGGCTTGAGTCCTGTTTCTGAATTATTGTGGGGCTGTAAATCTGTGCTGTTCTCCTGACCTTGGCGTAACACCAGCTGGTGGCAGCTGAGAATTTGGTCCCTTGTTGAAGCTGAACTTATATACCTTTCTCAAGAGAACAATCAGCATTATTTTGTGTAAGAAAATGAAGAAAAATCTGAAATCTAGACAGGGAGGTAAATTGAATCTCTGGTGTAGGGAACAGAAAGGTAAACTAATGTTTCCTGATGGGAAGAAACATGTGCTGCTTCATGTACAAAATAGGAGTCACATTCCACCCGCAGAACAGAATATGTATTTAACCAATCGTTTGACAGACATTAACAGCAGAATTTACCTAATTTGGCTTAGATTTTTTTACAGGAATGCACATAACTCCAGGTCAAATCCTGCTTGAGTCAGGGGAAACCCAAGTGGTGGTGATGGACGTGGTGTAGCTTTATTTCTGGGTGAGGTTGAGGCCTGTACCCTCAGAAAGAAGGAGCTCCTGAATTTACAGAAACTTGCACAGCCCCACGTATGGCACAGAGCCTGATTGGTCATGATTTAATCATGATTAAATAACCAACTCTTCTCTGTTATAATTGGAGCCTGTTTACCACGATTCAGCTCTGTGAAGAGTGTCCAAAACAGAACTGGAGGGATGCTTGGGAGAAGGCTTCTTTCATACTCTTCCACATAAACTTAAACACATAAACTTAAATAACACTTTTTAATATTATGGGGAGCTCGAGTAGCTGTTTTGCACAAGGGAGAACAAGTCTCTTTGAGTGGCCCTGTGAGAATACAACTTGCTCTTCCTGTCTAACCAGAGGAGGATGAAAAGACAGGAACATCAAAATATCCCATTCCCTGATGAATCTCTGTCACTCTGCTTATACCAGACAGATACCGATTTTTTTTTTAAATTTGGCAGTAATAATAAAATGTGCTGGGATTGCAGAAGGCTTACAGCTGCTGCTGTCTCGTGAACAACTTGGGGCTCCTTTGAAGCAGTTCATCGCCACACCAGAGGAGGTTCCTCCTCCCTGCACTGCTGCATTCCTGTCACAATGTCCTACAAAGTCTGTCTCTCTCCCCTTCCTCTGAACTGCACGGGGACATTAGCATGAAAACGAGGACTTTGTTCCTTAAGTGTTCATCCATTCCTGCAGCTTATCCTCCCACCTGAAGTCCTCATCTGTGCCATCAATGAGTTTCCCTGGAAATTGGTTTGATGAGGCTGCTTAAGTGCAATCCACTTACGTATTATATGCAATAATCTCTCCGTAATTATAGACCTCCCTTTATTATTATGACATCTTTTAGCACTTTTGAAGTTCCCCCAGTCTCATAATTCAGCTTCATTGACCGGAAAACAAAGAAACCCACCAGCTGCAGAGTTAAAATCATGATGCTGCTGGCTTTAATCTCTCTTTAATCATTAAAATATAAATTAGCACTTGTACTCATTACTTCCCCAGCAGCTTTCTCTTCTGGATTTCTTTCATCCTCTGCTCACAACTGCCACCTGCTTTTTCTGGTGGCCTGCCTTGCACCAAGGAGGAGATTCCTTCCCAGGGTTTGTCAACAACAAGGTTCAGGGGCCTTAACAGCAAAAAATCACAGTACAGGAGGGGGGTTGAGAAATACAGAAGAGTAGGTCAAGGCTGTGGACATCTCTTTCACAAGGACACTCCTTCAGTACATCCATTTTTAGCTGGTGTGTCTCTTGAGGTAGAGAAGTTTCCGAAGCCTCTTTGGGGCAGTGCTGAAGTTTTTAGCCAAAATTGGATGCGTGGCACGTTCCACTTCTGCTAAATTTCCTTGCAAATCCTCTGGTGGGGCTCAGGATGGTTTTGGTTTTATGTAAGTTTTCTCTAAGTGAAAATTTGCTTTATTTCTGCTGCAGTGAGTTGTGTAAACACATGCTGCTTGCCCACAGTTTGTTGTTGCCTGGGATCCTACATCAGGAGCAGATTTTCTGCTCGTGGCTGCATCTCCAAGAGCAGCTCTGGAGGGAAGCATGTGTTATCTTCTAATGGGATGGGATATTTCAAACATCAGGGTTTGGTACACAGCTCTGAAGGCCCACAACTCTGTGTGTGGAAGAGCTTCAGTGCTACATACACAGCTCTGGGTTAGAAGAATGATTTGCTGAGCTGTGAGAAAGGCTGAAGTAATGGGAAAATCATGCAGCACATCTGACTTAATTGTGTCCCTTATGGAATACCTAAATGATGTGCAAAGGGATGATCCCAATTAAAAAAGGCTCAGCCTGTTGGTTAAATCTTAGAAAATTTCTGTTCTTCTTCACTATCTGAGCTTCTTTCTACATTTCCTAAATGTACGGAGGATTATTTAAAGCTTAAATCAGGGGAAGATATACTGTGTCTGGCTTTTGTGTATTCATATTTTCCACAAACTTTGAACATGATATGATTTGGTCCATGGCCAGTTCTTAAAACAATGCCCTTTTTATTATTGTTATGTAAAAAAAAAGAAGTCTATCTTCTGTGTTATTGCTCAGGCTATATGAATTAGACATGTGAAGCTGGCTACATTGAAAACAGATTTTTTTTTCTCCAATAAATGCTGAGGAAGCAGTTTTGTTCTCTGCCAGAATGAGATAGTTACAACATCTCTGAAAATAATCTTCCTAATTTTGACAATACTATGAAAATCCTGGTTTGTTTTACCACTCATAAAAACTGGCTGTATGTAATTTGTGATGTCTTAAAAGGATATCCAGGGCTCTATTTATCTTTCACTTCAATAGGCAGAAAATTGGAAAAGAACAACAGAAAGAAGCAACAGATGTGCTTGGGTATTGGAGCACAAGCCCATTAGGGAAGACTCAGTGTGGTTTATTGGAATTTCAGTGCTGGAAAGCCAAGCACATGTGACTTTGTGGGGAAGCCCAAATTTGTCTGATGCAACAGGAACATCATTCAAAGTGGCACAGCTCTGTGCCTGGCAGCAAAAGGTACAGGGAGTAGGTGGAGGCAGAAGGTCCCTGAGCAAAAAACCACAGAACTGTGGGATTGTGCTTGGAGTTCCACACCAGTGAGAAAGGCCCAGCTCCATTTTATTTGCACCCTCCTGACATTTATTCACATTGCTAAGCACAGAGGAATAGCAATCCTCCCCAAGAATGGAAATTTGGGTTGTGAAACAGAAAGCAATGCTGCTGTGATCAGCCCTACTGTCATTCCTGCTCTCAGCCCACCCTCCCAAGGGAGTTGGTGCCAAACAAGAAGAATTGTTCTGCAAGAGCAGCACACCTGCTTAGTTCTACTCAGAGGATGGTTTTCCTTTCTTTTCTTTCCTTAAGGCACTGCAGGTATTGTTTCAGATGCTGGGATGTTGGAGCACTTCCCAGTAACATCTAAAAATGTTGAATTGCCAAGATCGTGGGGGTGCCTTTGGAAGAAACAAGTGGAAATGGGTTTGACCATTGCCAAGGGTTTAAGTGACATTTGATCAGGTGTGGATTCAGACAGCTTTTGTGTAGATGTCTCTAATAAGTAATCATAAAAAAACCCCCAAATAAACAAAAAAACAAACTAACCAAACAAAAAAATCAAATTGAAGAGTAAATGCAGAGATCTCCTTGTAAGCAGGCTCATATTTCAATTAAATTTATTTCACACTTTATATTCTTTTATTTTCAGTGTTAATTTTTCTTTGTCCTTTAAATAGTTTATTTGTCTGTAAATACTAAATAAGAGGGATACTGTGTGCTGCCAGGTGGGACTGGAGTCAAATATAATATTTTTGTACTGCATATATTGAGAATAAATGAGGTGTCACTGAGGTTTATGTCCTACACGTTTAGTAAAAGCTACATAATGCAAATAGGAAGGTCTCTAAGAAATGGCAAATAAATAGGATATTATTATTTGAAAAGAGCAGGGCATGTTTTGATTTTGAAGCTTAACTTGAATGGCTTTCACTGTGCTATTAAATTGCTGGTTACGTAGGCTGCTTAATGCCTTAATTCAGTTAATTCACTGAATAGTGAGCAATTGGTGAATAAATTCTGTGTTCAGTCAGTTCTCCTCAGCAAAATGAGGATGCAACAGAGGAAATTAAGCACTGACAGCAGGTGGGTGGATATCATTCCCTGAATTCAACATTGACTCCTACGTAGGATGTTCCTATCTAGCTCAAAGAATTAAAATGTTCCCATTCAGTCCTAATCAGTTTTGACAAGTGTCTGTAAACCTTTTTTCTTCCCCAGAAGTATGGAGGAGAGAATTTTTAAACAAGTGACAACCAATCTTTTGAATCTGAAAGGAACTATCAAGTGGGTGTATTTGTTGTGTGTGAATGTGAGATTTATACCTAAAATATGAACCCACACACATAGGCTTGGGGAAGATGGAGGGACTTTTCAAAGGATTTTGTGGAGATTTCTTGTTTAACAAGAAATTCATTTACCATTCTGCATTTCTTCCAGCTGCCTGTAGTAAGTGATTTATAGGAAAGGATTGTTAAGGTTTGATTTAGAGCAAAGCCAGGTGCTGAAGTAAATTCACTTTAGAACAGATATTTCTGTCAGCTTTGAGGAGACCTCTGCAATAACATATCTCCATGCCCACCTAGATCTGTTAGAACCTGCTTAAAAGCTCTCAAGCAAAATCCCAGGCTCTGATTCTCTTTTGTATCCTGCTTTCCCAGCCATGCAAGAGGGAAAATTAAGTGCAAGAGGGAAAATTAGGTACAAGAGGGAGCAGGTGGTGCAGGATTCAGCAGCAAATTAGCCATAAACTTGTAGAGAACAATGCAGGTAGAAGCAATTAATTCCATATATTGAAGAACACTATTCCTTGCACTAATCACAGCTGCTCCGGTCTCACTATGAATAAGAAAAGAAGGATGATGGGCAGACATTTGTAATGCCATGAAAAAATACACCTGGTTTACAATTTAAATTGTCTTGTGATAAAGGCTAAAGCCATCTAAATTCCAGCTTTAGGAAAGCGTTAACTTTTCCTCCTTAGAAAGTATATTAATGTGTAATAATATATTATAATATATCCCTTGTTAGAGGTCTTGGGGATTGGCTCTGGAGTTGATTATCAGTTCAAGGCTATATCACATCCATGATCTTTTTTGTTTTCCTTTTCCTACTCTTTGAGCTCTATGACTAAATTGTGATAAAGTAAGGATTCTTACTATTTATTTCACTAATTTTTATGTCCATCACAATGGTTATGGCAGTTGTCAAATCAGAGATGGAAACAGGAAGGCTTTAGAACTTATTTTCTCTGTTATATCAAATAAGTTTTGCTGTCTGTTTATTATGGAAGCAGAGAGAGGAAGGTTTTATTCATATACAGGACTGGTAGAATCCTTTTTTGTCAGTGCTGTGTCCTCACCAGAGCTCATTTCAGTTTTCTGAAGCAGGGCTGGAAGCAGAGGAGTCCCCTTACAACTCTAAAAAAAAAAAAAATCCCCCTGCTGATGAATAAGCAGTGGTGAAATGCTATTTTGTGGAGTATTTAGACCAAGTTTTGGTGTCCCCTTGAGAGACCAGTGGAAGGAGAGCAACTCCTAATTCAATTGTGAGTTTATGGACTGTGAGCAGAAACTGCTGCATGGGACGACGTGCTTTGTATTCCAGAGGGGTGGGATTACTCAGGGATCACTTTCAAACCTTGAGGCTCTTAAAAACCAGTGGCAATTGAAGACTTCATGTAACGAGGGAGTGTTTCACCCAAGAGTGAGTGAGAGGGGAGTGAGGTCATTCAGAGTCACCAACAGGCCAAGAGACAAAACTCCAAATCCTTATGGAGAGCCGAGTGTGCACTTGCCCTGTCTGTTTATGTGGAAATCCTTTGCCTTGGATCAAATATTTCTCTTGGAACCACTTACCCCCCGGGGGCAGCCTCCAAGAAATAAGGTTGCAAGGATTACATCCATTTGGCCAGCCAAAGCTGCTTGAGTCAGACATTTGGATTTGTCACTCCCCTCTCTTATATAAAAAGTCTGGGCTGCTCACCGGGGTTTGCTGGCCGGGCTGGGGAGGTTGGTGGTGCTGAGCTCTCTTTCCTGGCTGCTCTGCAGCAGATCTGGTGCTCAGAGTAAGTACAGCAGGCTCCAGCTCTCCAGGGCCTGTGCAGACAATGAGCTGGAACCCCAGAGGCAGCTGCAAGGAAAATGGATAAATTCTCTAGAAGATGCTGATGTTGGATGACGGAGTACGCAATAATTTTGTAGAGCAAGCCCAACAGGGAAAAAGATGAAATTAATAATTTCAAACTTTGCTGGGCCACTCGAGTTCCCACCAGAGTTTTATCTTGGTTTTTATGTTCTTTTTTTTCACTACCTGATGTAATACCATACAATAAGCTTTTCCACCAAAGGCAGGTTACCTGTTTTGTCCAAACAATAGCCCAGGTGTTACCAAAAAAAAAGAAGCAATAACATAATAATCTAGGAAAACTTGAAATTACTAAATATGAATCAAAATGGAATTTTTATCTATTTTGTATATTTTATCCTTTTTATCTCTTACATCAGATTGTCTTGTGGTATTTTCCACCCTCTTCAAAGCTCTTGCTGTGTTTTAAGCTGTCTCAAGGAAGGTGTTTTTCTAATTAAAAAGGCTTTTGTAAAATATAGAACTCAGTTACAGTTCTGACTGTTCTTCAAAACAAATATGTTCATTTAGCCAAGCCTTTTTGGGAAACAACTGATGTAAACTTCCATAGGTGACCCAACTAACCCCAGCACCAGCCAGACAGGTATTTCAAAATCGTGTATGATAGTTAAACACTAGATTATTTGATGTCCTGGAAAATGTTGATACTTATTTTCTTGCCTTTCTCTGAATCTTTTGTGCTGCATTTGAGCATGAAAGCTGAAATGGCGATATTTTCAAAAAGCCTTACTCTAATCTTTGCCCACCAGAAAAGGGGGGCTTTCAAACAGCATTGGACAGGGAAGCAGTGTTAGCCAAGGTGATGGGTGACAAAGCAGTGTTAGCCAAGGTGATGGGTGACAAAGCAGCTGCCAGGACCCGTCTAATTAAAAGCCATTTTCCTAGCTCTGCTCACATCTTTGGGATTAAGCACCACTGAAGTTGGTTTTGGGAGCCACACCCTCCTTGCCTGCCCAGTGGGGAGGCACACAGGACCTCCAGAGCTGAGTGCAGTGACAGCATGGCACAGGGCAGAGATAAATCCCTCCTGTTTATGTCTGCCCGTTAAACCTGAGCCTAAGGTTATGTGCAGCATGAGGTTTACCTCATTTCCCCTTCGGAGAGGATGCAGTTGTGGAGTTTTGCATGGTTGTTCCTTAAGCTTTAGCCTTCATGTGGGTGGTTTGTAGGGTCAGCTGAGGCACTGTCTTTGTGGGTTCTGTCCCTCCTCTGCGCAAGAGAGAAGCCCCTGAAAATTTAGGGAGTGAGGGATGCAGCAGGAGCCAAGGCTGTGGCAGTGATTTGTGCAGCTCAACATCTGCTTTCACCCCTTCCCTCTCTCATCTACTGTGATAACAACTTATGGCTACCAATGTTGGGCATTAGCTCCAATTATCAAATTAGTTATCAAAGTAATGCAGTTCAGCCAAAGTGGGGACTGAGACAGCCCTCACTGCCACTTTAATGCTGTACAATTCCAAGCTCCCTGCCAGCTGCCTGGCAAGTCAGGCCGACAGGTCCACCCCAGCCTGGTGGTAATTTTGCACATATGCAGGAGGCTGCTCGTGCACAGAAACTGCAGAGCTCTGCCCAGAACCACCCAGAGAGGCTGAGCCAGTGCAGCCCCAGCATTGCAATAGCTCTGTGTGCTGTTAGACCTCAGCATGTCCTTATACCCAGGAGAAGACAGCTTTAATTTTCATATTGAATAGTAATGCTCGAAGCTCAACATATTGCTTGGAATCAAAGCAGCCCAAACTTGAAAGCATTTGTAAAGTGGAAACAGGTGTAGTCAGCTGTTTAAATACTTTGCAAGTTGTTTGACACATTACCACAGTAGTTTGATTCACATTTGAAAGTTAGGCATTTGCATAAGCAAAGTGAGATCATAAATCATTTTGGACAGCGTATTATTATTGTGTTAGTTCCTGGGGATTGATGGAAACAAGTAGCTGGAACAAAGCAATGCAAGCCTGTTCTGAACATATATATACATGTTTATGATTAGCATTAAAGCAAAGAAAGTAATAGAAAATAATTTTTCATAAATAATAAAAATCAGATGAGGTTTTTTTTTTTTATTTAGCTGCATTATTTTTGTGCCTCCTTTTACTAAGCTTGGAGTTGCTGAGTGGAAGTAGCTCAAATGAGCGTTTGAATAAAATGTCAATCAGGCACCTACAATTCCGTGTAGAAGGGAGCTCAGGCATTGTATTTGCAGGATTGAATTCCAGATGCTTCAGAGCACTCCAGACTGTGTGCTATCTGCTGTTTCTTGTTGTCTTTTGAATAACTGCTGCATGCCAGAACCGTGACCTTTGTTTCCCCAGAAGTTCATACTACTCCATGTTTTATGACATGCTGCAGAATGGATGAAAATATTAATCTTCTAAGAAGAAGTTAATTTAATAGAGGAAGAAGGGAGCGAGCCAGGAATTATGTTACACTTGTTTGATGAATGTTCTATATTTCATCCTCATGCACTGGAGCCAAGAGAGAGCAACTTGTCTCTTTGCATAAACATATGGTGGCTTTGTTTCGAGGCAGATCTGTGACAGCAGTGAGTGAGTGACTTCCCAGGCTCTGACAGTTGTCATATTCCTGGGTAGCAGAGCTGCCAAAGAGCATGAATATTAACACAGCAATTCAAATTGCTCTAACACCAGAGCACTGGATCCACAAACTGCTTCTCCTGGGAAGTTGAGTGTTACTACATTTATTTGCTCAGAGGGGGGTTCTGTTCGTTTGTTTGGGGCTTTTTGCTTGTTATTTTTACAGTTTTTGGAAGTCTTTATCTTGGAGCCAACGTATACAATAGAAACTGATTGCCTTTGATCCAAAGTAGTCAAAGATACTGGATTTCAGCAACTGCAGTCTCTTTCTGGGGAGTAGATCTGTTTGTGTTGTTTGTTGGTGGGAAGTGACTGGTGTGTTTCCTCAATAGACAATAAATATGGGATGCTGTGAAATGGAAAGAAAAAGGAACATCATCTTTGTCTTCCCCTTGACAAAGACCATCTGACAGATCCTCTCCTGCTTCCTGAAGGTAGGCAAGAAAGGGAAAATAGTGAAGAAAACGGTCATGAACAATGAATTCATACTAAGAGTTTTATGGAGAAGGCAGAATGTAGATAAGAGACTAAAAAGACCATGGCGTGCTGTGCTGAGAAACATTTATTCAAACACATTAAAGGAAAACCAGAATGTTTTATTATTAAACAATTTGTGTTTTGTAGCCAATAAAACAATCGGGCAATTGGGGTCAGACCTAACAAAAGCCAACTCCTCCATTTCTTGAAAACCCTCAAAAATTTTCAAAGGAAAACACCATCAGGATCAGAACAGCTTTATTGTACTGAAAAGGAAGAGGGGAAAGGGCACACAGATAAAAATTTCTTTCTGTGCTCTCTGTTTGGCATTGGTGGCACCAAGAGTCACCAGCCAGAGAGACATAGCAGCTCAGACTTGATTATTACTCTCAAACTTTCTATTTAGATTTCAAAATAGAGGATTTCCCAGGAAAGTGGAGAGTAAAACAAAGAAAGCTAACTCAACAGCTAACTCTTATATATGTTAACTGTTTGTTAATGTTATTTGCTGAAATTTTGATGCTGTCCGCTCCAAATTCAGTTTTTTCCACAGGACTTTACAATTGGATGTGAGGAGCAAAATTCTCTGCTTCTAATCTCCATGCATCAAATCTTATTTAAATGCAAATGGTAACCTTAAATTCTTTCTCTCAATTTAGTTTTGCAACCCAAGAACACCAAAAGGTCTCGCTGAAGTGATTTTTTTCTATCAGTCTGACATTTGTAGAACCAGATCCAAATCAACTGTGTAATAAATAATAAACTGAGCATTTTTGTGTAATATAAATATCATTGAACATATAAATTAGCAAGCTGGTAGAGAAGCCAAATGTGATAGCAAAAGATGGCAAAAAGCTCTGTTATCATATTTCAGATTATTTTGCTCCCAATGTGATGAGGTTATTATAACCCAAAGCTGGCAATGAAGCTGTCCAAGGAAAGCATGAAAAGATCATGTTTTGTGTTATATAAATATGTAGATGCTGAGTCAAAAGTAGAAGGGACAGTCACTGACAGAGTTTTAATTTCTGGATGTACTTCCACAAACTCTTCAAGTCCTTGATGTATTTAGAAAGCAGCCAACTGTTTAATAGCTAATTTTACAGAGAGAAAGTGCCCTGTGGAAAACAAAACAAAAATATAATTCTTATTTTTGATACAGCATGCCACTTAAGCACGTGTTCCATCTCATAATCTGGTTAGCAAAGCGTTGAGGCATTTATTTCAGTGTTCCCTATAGTACTACTTAAAAATTAATTCAACAAGCTGTTGAGCAATCTTGCTTCATCCAGTAAAACACTCAAGCATGAGCAAAGTAAAATTCTGTTACAGGTTTTTAATGTGCCAGGCATTTTTTCCCAGCCCATTTTTATGCATAAATTTGCTCTTTGCTTGGCATAAGAGGATGGATTTGCTTTTGTATTAATTGTGGACTTTATACTGAAATATGGAGTGGAATGATCACAAAGAATCACGTGTGAATGAGGAATAGCAGCAGAAGTGATGAAGTTTTTATTTCAGGTAAAATTTGGACTGATATGAGATCAGCTCTGCAGTTCATAGCTTTCTTCTTAATACAATCATGTAAAGAATATTGTTCTTATTTCTTGAGTTCTTACTTTTTTGATATATTGTCCATTTTTTCTGATGAGGATTTGGGGTTGAATATAGGCACATACACTAAATCATGGGAGTAGAGTGCTTTGGATAGCACTCCAAATTTTACTGTCACTAAACAAAAGTAACATTGCTGAATGGAAATTCACTTCATATTATCAGGTTGTTTTGGAGGCCAGCAACATAAATAGGATCAAAAAAGGATTAGATAAACCCACAAAGGAGTCATGAGCCATTAAACACAGCTAGGTCATTGAGAGGAATTCCTGATCTCCTCTTTGAGGATGAGAGAAGGAACGCTACATTTGCTTTGATTATTCAGTATTTCCCTTAAATATACACTGATGATCATTGTGGCAGGCAAGATGGGTTTCTGTGTTGCATCTCCTGATACACCCTGATGCCTTCACACAAAAACCTGGCAGATCTCATCAGTGGAAAAGCAATTGATTTGCTTTCCACTTGTGCTTGTGGGGAAATAAGAGGTAAGAGGATGGAGAAGTCTCCTTGAAGAATCCAGAGAAGACACAGAAACGTTCTCTAGAGCATGTTCTGTTCCTGTTCTTCTCATCCAAAACATTTTACTTAAAATTTTGCATCTACTATTTTTGATTTTCTCAGCCTGTTCCCCTAAGTGGATGGCTGCTCTAATAGGGTTAAACCTCCAGAGGTGATCCCTGAAAGGGGTAATGTGCATGTCAGTCATTATTTCTTCTGGAGGAAACTGTCCTGTACTTCCTTATAGGCACTATATTCCTTATTTTAATTAATGATTTCCCAAACAATTAAACAAAATAGACATCTAGGAATAAATAAAAAAGTGTGGTTTAGATGTTTCTTCCTCTTAGCCAAAGGCCAAATGTGTTTGTGACCTTGGGACCACAGATAAGGCCTAAGAAGTATTATTGATGATTGTGAATTTCAGATTAGAAAATAACTCCTAGTTTTCATTCTAAACAAAAGGAGAGTTGGGTCCTTCTTCTGCAGCCACAGCTGAACAAATACAGTCATTAATCTCTTATTTTGACCACTGAAAAACATTACCTTTTTTTCCTACACAAATCTATTTCATGGTGAAAAAAAGGAATAGATTCAGCTGAAACCTTACAGTTTTTAATTTACAGTATGGATACTGGCAGTCTGTGATTTGATTCAGGTTGCATGTGCTGACTGACCCTTGCACAGACAGTAATTACAATCACTAGGCAGTAACTCCCTGGCAATTAGCTCCTGTGCTGTGTGAGCTGAGTTGTGTCATCTGAGGCAGAATATCCACAGAATTTCTGGTGAAGGTTCTGCTTTCCACAACATCCATCAGGCAGGTCATGGGCATGAAGAGCAACGCTGATTTGAGAGGTTGTAGGCACTCTGCACTGGGAGTTTAAACACTCAGGGATCTGGTAGAAAGAAATAACTCTTTAAACACCTTAAATTTGATTGACCCTCTACAAAGGACTGTCTTGCTACCACAAAAGTTCTCCACAGCTCTTTGAGGGCCAGAGGAGGAGAAGGTAGGTCTCTCCAAAGCAATGCCTATAATCATCTCTAGTTTGTGGGAAGAGTTTTCACTGTTCCTTTGAGAAGTTCAATTATGTGAAGATTACAGAAGTAGCTGTTGGATTTATTCTCAAGTGTCTTTGGTAATAATTCAAGGAGGAACGAGTGAGAAAATAATTTGAAGTCTGACATTAATCTTTGAATTTGTAGAAGAGCAATCGTTAGAAAATTCCCTACTGGTTTATTTTCCCAGTTCAATTCAGAATAGTTTTGAACAGGAGGTTATTCAGCACAGAGTTAGTACTTCTTTTCTATACAGCTGGCATAAAATATTGCTGTCAAGAGTCAATTTGGGTTGGTAAATATTTTTCCCCTGCAGTCTTCCACTGCGTCTTTAAAACTGACAGAACAGGCTGAAAAGCTGAATCTTGGAAAAAGAACTATTCCATGAACTTTGATTCACATCACTTGATTGATGGATTAAAACCAGAATCTGAAATCAAACTTTTTTTTTCCTTTAATACAGTGGAGCTAAGAGTTAAGTCTGTTTATAATGTTTTTTGACTTTAAAAGGAGAATGTTGTATTCCATCTGTGTTTGCTAAAAGCCTTATGAAAGAAACTCAGTTTGCAACAAGTTTATTCAGATCAAGATCATCACATTCCATCTGTATGGCCTGATCTTATCAGAATTATCCTATCTTAGGTTTCTGTCTGAATGACAATAGCATTCAGATCCAGTGCTCATGAACCTGACCCAAAAATAACCTATATCCTTAGGCAATCTCGGATTGTGAGCATTAAATCTTTCCTAACTGCAAATTGTATTTCCTCCATTAATTTCTAGAATTTCCCAAGTTATCAATTACACAAAGCCAAGCGTTCAATGTTGGAAAAGCCCAGTAGATTTGGATTTTAATTTCTCTTAGCTCCTTATCATTGTTCAGAGATAGTGCATGTGATTTACAGATGCTTAAAAATCCCAGGGAACTCTCTGGATACTGGGAATCACTCTTCCACAGTTTGCATGAAAGGCAAGGTGAGCACAAGGCTGAAACAAATGTGTGCTTTACTCTGACCAAGACAAGCAGCAGCAGCAGCTGAGGATAATACAAGAAGTGTATTTTTCTCTGCTTTTCCAGGTTAGATGAGTATGTGTGTACAAGCTGGGACAAAAGAGGGTTTTAGTGTTATGCAGTCACCATACCGTGGTGTGCAGCAATGGGGAAAGCCAGATTTCCATTTCCAATTACAAAATAGGAAGTAAAAGGGCAGGCACACTCAAAGCCTGGCTAGGGCACACAGCAGAATATCACATACCTTGTTCTTAAACCCTTGCTCCTAACGAGGGTTCCCATCAGAACCGAGATCTCTTTGAAGATTTGGAAAATTTCCTGTTAGGCTTGATGAAAAACAGAGCTTTGCATGAGTTATTTTCACAAGCAGAGCACAGGGCACAAGTCAAATTATTGGGCTCCCCCAGGGATGCTGAGACAATTGTGTTGCTGGATTCAGGGTGTCCTGAAGCTCAGACTGAGTTTGCTGATGCCACTGTCCTGGAGCTTTTGGCTTTTCCCTCTGGAGGGTCAGTGAAGGCGAGGATTATAAATCTCAATACAATTGCTACTTGATATTTGAGCATGAAAATTTAAACAGAAAGGCAGAGTTCCTGCTACCTTTGTCTTGGCAGAATGTTTGAATTCCACTTAGTACACACAGAGGGTGCAAATGCCTCCAGCCTTTGCACCAGGACTTTTTTTAGTATTGAGAAGGTGTTGTTGGCATCTGAAAGGAGGCACAAGATCACTGCTTTGTACCTGTGTGGCTAAATGGGAACAAAGGCTGCACACTGTCTTTCAAGATGCTCTGCCTTAATATTTTCCCATTGTTTTCTGGTTTTTCCATTGTTTTCTGGTGAGTAACTGGTTTTTATTATTCCCCCTTTGGGGTGCACAGTGTGCTTCCATCAGAAGGAATTTTACCTGGAGTGCCCACACAGGTGCTTTTTAACAGCATGTAAGGGATCTTTGCAGAGAACCCTGCACAGCTTCAAACTTGCCAGAGCATTATGGCAACAAATACTGGGAATCTAAATAAAAGTTTTGTCACATCAGGGAAAAAAAGAAGGGATTTATTCTGGAGTCTTGAGGAAAGTTCAGATGTTCCTTTCCATTGTTTTACTGGGGGTAGAGGGGTCAAGTTCGTTTTTTACCTAGTGCTTGCAACCACTTATATACAAGTAAGCAGCAATATTTGCACAATCCTTTCTCTGTGTATTTATAAATATTATTTTCGTGGTGAAGTGGCACAGAATAGCCTCTGATCTACTCATGCTAAGTAACATTTTACTTAACAAATAGTCCTGCTGGACTGTGAGGGAAAAAGTTGATTGACTACTAAGCTTTTGGAATCTGACCATAAATAAATGGTGACTTTTTTTTTTTTTAATTGCTTCCAATTTCTTATCTCTGAAGCTTCCTGGGGTAGATTCAAGATGTCCAGAATTAAGATCACTGCTCCTCAGTGTAAATTAAAGGCAAAATTAATTATGTCTGAATTTATTTCCCACAACTTTAATGCTTTCAAGATGCTTTGCTCCACCTCACCCTGAGCTTCACCAAAGTCAGTGGAACCAGGCCAGTGGTAAATATTGTCTAAGATGCCAAGAGGGAAACTTCCTGCACAGAAGATGACTGCTGCAGTTTTTAATTTAAGCTGCAGTTTTTCAAGGCAGAGAGATATTTAGAGAGTCAAAGGCACATCTGGGAATATTTTATAAACCGTAGTAGTCTCCCAATGAAAATGTAAAGCTTGTCTTATGTTATATCCAAAATTTCATCTTAATTAGGGTTTGCATTCCCTACATGCAGCTCTATTTTATGTTTGTTTTGACATCAGAGACGTGCCATTAATTAAATGCCAGAAAAAGTAAAGGTGGTGGAGAAAGAGAGTGACATAAAATATGTACATATGAAAATATGTATATATGTGTGTGTGTGTATGTGAAGCTAAAGAGTTTATTTTGCTCTGAGAGTCAGCATCGAGGTCATTCCTGGGATTTTATTCTTTCCTATACTTCGCTGGGGAAAAAATACCTTGGGAGTTTAATGGAAGGGCAGATGAGATGAACTGATGAGAAGTTTGGGTTTTTTTGTACTCAGCCTCTGGTAACCAACATTTCAATTTTCATTCTGAAGGTGCACTCTGATCACTCCCTCTGTTTGTAGTACAAAAGCCTAGTGGGATGTCTTCATGCTTGTTTGGTTTGAGGGGGTTTTTTTTTCAGTTTTTGTTTATTTATTTATTGTTAGCTTCAGTTATCCTTAACCCAACTGTTAGAAACATAAGAACAAGGTGCAGCAGTGAGTTCTTGTTGTGGTTTTAGATAAGTGTGGTCTGAAGCTCACAGACACAGCCCCTCCAAGCTTCTCAGCTACAGCTAAATCTGAGTTACAAGTCAGGAATGGGAGCAGTAACTGGCTGGTTTTAACCCTCCATTGAGTATGGTTTATAAAAACGATGTGACAGGACACACAGTCACCAACTCTGCAAATGTTGATCAGATTCTTGGGGATGTCTTTGCTTCCTTACATGAAATGCTGGCTGTGCACTGCAGCCCGTGTGGAAGTTGTGTGTGTGTGTGAGTCCTGAAGGCTCCTCTGGGTCCCTCCTGTCCTGCAAGGATCACTGAGAGGGAGCCAAACTCATTTCTTGGGTCCTGGGCCAGCAGACACTCGGTCCACTGGAGTTTCTCACACTTTTCCCATTTATGACGTCTTGTTTATCCTTCTATTGCCAATATATTGGCCCAAGTTATGCTCCAAAGTGTGAAGAGTATTATTTTCCATGTCCTCTGGCATTACAGACTCCTCTGACAGCAAATCTCCTCTTCCCCAATGCATACTTGTTTTCTTATACCAGCTTGCAGATTAGAGGGAGTAATAATTCCCTCTTGGAGAGGGAAAACAGTATCCCACTTGTCCAGCCATGTCATCATCTGCTGAGTTATTTAATACTCCACACATTTATTTTGTGCCATTAATCACTGAATCTGGATGACATACAGATTTTTAAGGTAGGGAAAACTTCCTGTCAGAATCAAACTGTAAGGTTTTTATAGAAGTTTTTTTTTTTGCCTGTGTCTGTATCCTGAGAAGGGAAACAGGCAAGTTCACTGCAGTACTTCAAATAATCTGATCTTTAGAATGCAAAAATCACAACAGACATCATATTCAGCACCAGATAAAATCTGAGTGAAAAATTGAATTTAGGGACGGGGCCCTGTTCCAAACCCTTCTGGAGAATGCTCCTGGATACCTGAGGAGCTGCTTCCCTCTACAGGAACCTGCCTGAGCATGGCAGCTGTGCAATAACACAAAGATTGCAGGAATGATTTTTTCAGTTCCTTCAGTGGAAGAATACATGTTGTACTCAAATTATGTTGGTCTTTTGCAATTCTCTTCTTTAGGTGGCTGTCCTGGAGTAAATCTCTGTGTAAAAATCCCTGGTACTCCTTTGAGAAACCCGTGTGTAGTTTTCAAAACTTGTCCCCTCAAAAAAAATTTGCTCAGGTCCTCAAGCTCTCTTGCTTGCCTGTAGGTGGAATTAAACTGTAAGAGAATTGTATTAAGGACAGGATGTGAAGTGCTCTTAGGAAAGAACAGTATTTTCAGTTTAAAAATGGGCATAATCTTGATGTCATTGGGGTCTGAAAAAGCTCTTTTGTCTGTAAACCTCGTAGTGCTTTGCCATACAGTAATGAGGCCAATAAAAGAGCTGGATGTATGAAATAACTTTGGATTAAGTGATGAATAGTTAACTCTTACTTATCTCAAATTTCAGAGGTTAATAAACAGCAGAGTACCCTTTTGAGACAGGCAAACTTTAGCAGGCTAAATGATGTGAAGTTTGGATTAATATTTGACATTCTGATGGTGGATGAGCCAGAAATGTCTTGAATTATCCCAGAGTTGTGATCCATGTTAGACTGTGGGGCTGAGAGAAGAATTTTATCTCCATAATCTTACATCCAAAATCAATATGTGTAAAGGACGAGGTGCTGGAGTCTAACTCAGAATTTGTGTATTAAAATAGGCAAGAAAAGGCTTTTCAGCTACATAAATAAAGAAGTAAGAGCTTTAAGCCCCAGTGTCAGCATGGGTGTTGCTTTAAAAAAAAAAGTTGGGTGTTGCTTTTAAAAAAAAGAATCACAAAAGAAAACAAAAACCCCCACAACATTTTTTGACCTTCCCCCACTGCCAAAACATAAAAGAGATATTTAAGATGCACAGAGAAAAATGATCCATGTATTTATACATATTGATAGTACTGAAGGATCAAAAAAATAATATTGAAGTAAGCATGAAATACATTGGAATAAATAGAAAATGTCTTTTGTTATAGCACAGCTGTAGATCAAATGAGATTAGTCACTCTGATAAATTCATACAGACATACATCCTTTGTCTGGCACAGTGCATCAGCTTGATGTTCACACATTTCCGTCATGAAAATGAGCAAAAAATTGGAAAAGGCACGTTTAATATGAGAATTGCATGATTTTAATGTAAATGAACCATAAACAGATGATATAATGACAGGCACTGATGAAAAGTGGATTACAGTTCAGATTAGAGATGAACTCTGGATTAATTTGGGGATGAATCTTGTTTGCTGTTTTGACAGGAGCTATTCTGGCTGTCTATTATTCCATTTAAAACCAGGAGGGAAAAAGCCTCTGCAGGGTGAAAGATCAATGCACTAAAAGGAATAGACAAAAACTGTCCATAATTATATTTTGACTGAAAACTATAAAAGCAGTGAAATTATGCAGTACCTTCCAGCAGAAATACTGAGACCAAAGCAGAGCTGTATTACTGCTAAAATAAATAAATGTCTGCACCAATAGACTTGATCTTTTAATCTCTAATTGTTTTTATGAAGGACAGAGGGTTTTTTTATATATAAATAGACTGAAAGAAGAATTCAAGCAGCATGCAATGAAAGCAATGCAGGACTGTGTTTGAAACAGCAAGGATACAGGAAAATATCAAATATTCAATCCTCAAAGACACCTTTGGCCTGTGCAATCATATGGGTGGGATCCTATTAGGGGAGAAAATTGAGTGCATAATTACAGACTGTATCATAATGCAAATATGGGGGGAGAGCTAATTCAACATTTCAAAGGGCAGCTGTAATTCAGATATTTTGCTTTTAGTTTTAGTGCTGTAATGGTAGGTTTGGTTTTTAGGGTTTGTTTTTTTTTTTAATACATGTCTGCATGTACAATTCCTATCTGCACTAAGACCCAGAAGTGCTTTGATAAAACACTAAATAATTACTACAGGTGGAAAATGTTAATTCTAGGATTATCCATCCAAAACAGTAGAAGTGATATAAATTCCACAATTCTTTCTTCTTTTTTTTTCCCCTTTTTTTTCTTTTTCCTTTTTTCCCCAAGCTGGCAAATATTAGCTTTCTAAGTCAAAAAATCGCCAAGCAAGTTTCCAAGCATTCCTCAATCTGTCCACACTCACAGAGCTCCAGGAAACACAAAGGCTGATACAGCTGCTCATGGCACTTGGAAAATGCTGAATTCTCTTTCAGTAGCAGAAAAAGGATCTTGAACCAGAAGTTTTCCACAGAAAAAAAATGTTATCAGAATAGAAATGTCAACTCCCTTTAAAGGCTGAAGTGGCAGAAATAGTTTTTAGATCCTTAAGAAGGACATAGAAAACACCCAATTATTTATAAATTTTAAAATGCATGCTTTTGTGTAATAGATGCTAAAGAACAGCTAGACAAGAAATGCTCTGCAATGAAAGGATTGACATGAATTTCTTTCATTTATCCTAGCAGAGATTTTTATGATTATGGAGCCTGTTGCTGGCAGAAATTGCTGCAGCCAAGTCATCTCCAGTAAATTTCAAATAGGATAAATAATCAGGAAGCACTTGTCCCCCATTAAGGCACTATAAAAAATTGGAGAAAATATGAGCTTCAGAATTCATAATCCCAATGCATCTCTCTCTCTTTTTCTCATATATATGGCAATAGGTATTATGGGGTTGTCTGTTTTTTTAATTCTGCTCTCAAAAAAATTCCTACAGAGACAGAAAGTATTTGCAGATGACAGCCACCAGCTGTCCTATTGGATTTCCAAATTGTCACTTAACCACCCTAATTTCACTTGGACTTTAAGAACTGCTCATAATCTCCTCTGACACTCACTCCCCAAGAGACCTCTTGCAATTAAAAGCAGAAGAATATTGCACCTTTCAGTTAAAAACTTGAATTTATGTTGTTTTCTTGTTGGGAAGCCAGCAAAACAAACAAATCTCAGAAGGGAGCTCTTCATACGTGCTGGAAATAATTGAAATCAGGCTGTGGCTACTACAGAAACAGAAATGTTCTTTATTTGATGAATGACAACTTCACAGAATCATCAGCTTCTCAGTAAATCTCTGAGGGACTTAATTTTTTGCTGAAATCTGTACAGCAATAACAAACAAACAGTTTTGTGCTCCTTGCTTGGTCCCCTGCTGTCCCTAGGGTTTGTACATCATAAAAATTAATTTAGCAATGCCTCCTCTGTTTTGCTAAAAAATTACATTTTTATTGCATTGTGAGCTTGGCTTACAACTCTCTTAATTAGAAAGGGGAAAAAAGAGCAGTCCTAATTTTTCATTTTTAATCCCAACATAGGTCCACTAGCCCAGACCATAAGGAAACAAATGTTTCCTGTCAGAAGTGATGTTCTTAAAGATAACAAGGAAAATGCCTTGCTCTATGTGAAGAAGACCTGTTCAGTTCAAGAATTATATCTTCTATTCTATGATAATATATATAATATATGTATTATATTTCTATTTTCTGGGGCAGGCCCTCGAATTTTTGTTTTCATTCCACCTTGCATGTTCTTAATTGATAGAAGCTTCCCTGCTGAAGCCCCCAGGTATTAATTTTGCCTGTATTGAGATACTTGTTTGCTAGACACCCAGAAGTGGTGCATGAGAAGTCTCTCTAAATTTAAAGGTCGACTTTGCTACATGCAAGAGTCAAAAATGTGTGAAACTTTTTTTTTATCAAGGAGCTCAGTGTAAAATAGGTCCTTGAAAGAGTTCCAATTAAAATATAATTACACTATCATAATTAGGAAATAAATTTTTGGATGAGTGCAAAACTGAGCTAAATATTTTTATTTAGTTCAAGATTTCTAACAAAAAACAAACAGGATTAAAAGGGTATCATGAGATTTTTTTTTTCATAAATGCTTGGAAACCGTTTAAAAAAAATGCTGGATCCCCATGATATTGTATCTACTTCCCTAACTTATCCACAAAACCAGGTGAGCCTTGGAGGTTCCAAGTGCAGAAATGGATAGGAGAAAGGAGATATATGTGTTTTTAAAAGATATTAAATATGGAGTCATTCACACAAACTGGGAATGCCTTAGGAAGGTGGAGGTGTCACAGGAGTGGGAAATTTTCCATGGGAATTTTCTTTGCTGAAGAAGCTGGCTCATGAATTTCAGACCCAGTTTGCTGACTTTCAAACTGTGTCAGGACTTGAGATGTGCTGTCCTGGCATGCCAGAGCTGGAAATTTTCCCTTTAGAAAAACCCTGCAGAACTGTTGGGTTAGGAGAGACAATTGTCTAAGGTGTTGTCAATGGATAAAAAAACAAAATAGGTGGGGAGAAAAAGGCACAAAAATCCTCCAAGCTTCAAGTGATGCATTCAGCTACCATGGGGGCAAGCCAGAAGCAATTTGTATTTTCCCATCAAGCAAATCAGTGCAGATTTCCCATCCCATCAATGCAGATTAATTAATAGGAAGGAGTTCTTTACTTGTGAGGATGTTGAGAACGGAAGTTGTGGATGTCCCATCCCTGGAAGTGTTCAAGACCAGATTGGATTGGGCTTGGAGCAACCTGGGCAAGAGGAAGATGTTCCTGCCCATGATAGTGGGGTTGGAACTGAATCTTTAAAGTCCCTTCCAACCCAAATAATTTAGGATTGTATTAATTCTCCTGATAAGGATGCTAATAAATCTTCTCTTCTATCTATTTAATTAAATTTACTACTGTATGATGCACTTTTGGCATTGCCTTTAGCTTCCCTGTATCCCTGGCACAGCTGGATGGAATTGTCTGGTGGATGCTAAAAGCACTGAACAAATACTCAGCTTAAAACAAACCATACAGCAGAGGAAAGTTAACATGATTTAGGCATGGGATAAGCCTTGGCTGGAGCTCACAATGTGTTCTTAAGCCTTATAACCAGAGGAATTTTAGGTTACAGACAGAAAAGTTTATGAATAGCATTTGCTATCAAAGGGACTTAGTTAAAAACATCTTTAGCTCATCAGAGATGGAAAAAAAAATGGTTAAACTTTCTTTAAAAAAAAAATCGAAATTGAGAAAAAAAATCAGCCTTGAGGGAGTTTTTTCTCTGCTTCTTGCTTTTCAGTGCATCCAGAAACAGCAGAGCAAGAAGAGCCACGCAGTTTCTGGTATATTTTGTTGTTTCCAGATTCCTCTCTTCTCCTTCCACCTTCATTCTCCTTCCTTTCTCCAACAAGTACCTTTTAGAAGCCTCTACCCTGTTCCCTTGAGCCTGCTACCTCTGGGCATGGGTTTTTAGAGCTGTGGTGATGGAAAATCATTTTCACCCTGTAGAGGAAGCCTGGGAAAGATGATGCCTTGCAGAAGCTGTTGCACAGGATGCTGTGCTGAGTTTTATGCAGTAGGCAAGGACTGTCCACCCTGCAAAGGTCTACAGCTCTTTTAGCTAAGAAAATTTGTGAACACAGTCCTCCAGCCCAGCTCTTGGCAGTAATGTTTGGTTTTTTGGTTTTTTTTTTCAAAGCTGAAGGGGATGTGGATGAATGAAATGAGTAATTCCTGAGAGAATCCTGTAATATTTTCCATGTATGATTAGAAATGTAAACATATTGGGAAGGGGGTTGAGGGACCAAGATTTGGAGGTGTGAGGGATATACTTTAGCCTGTTCATAAATCTGAAAAAGTTAAAAAAATTTTGCTAAATAAACTAGATATAGGTATATATATATGCTTGGTTTGGGATTTTTATTTTAGTTTTTTTTTTACTGGTTGCAGAAACTGCTGATACTTCCAGCCTCCTTCTGGAAGAGCAAGGCAGAGCAGCAAACTCTTTCCATCAGGCCACAGATCAGGCAGCAGATGGCAACTCTGGACAGCCTCCCACCAGGCTGGCTGGAATCAGAGATGATTCCCTCCCCTTCCAAGTGAGCACAATGCTGGGCTGAGCTGGGAGTTGGAGCATGTCTAAACATTGTGTCTGGAGTCAGGATGCAGCAGAGTTTGCTGTACCTGATCCAAGGGCTCCACTCCAGCCAAGTTCTAATTAGGGCTCCTGCCTTAGCAGAGAAATGTCCAGTGTGCTGCCAGCAGTAGCTCTCTGTGTTGCCTATCTCCTCTGCTGAGGTTTTAGGGTTTTTATAAACTGTCTCCAGGGCACAGCTGCTCTCTGAGGGCTGCTCAAAGCAGTCTGATTTAACACCTGAAAAGCAAAAAAAAAAAAAACCAGCTCGTTACCTGATTGGTAACTTGTTTTCCTTATAGCCAGCTGGATTTAGGAGACACATCTATGAATACTCTCCTAAAAATGAAAGCTAAGTACCCTCTGAAGTAATCAGCAGCTTTTAAGTAGTTGTTTGCAAATCAAGAGCAACTTGCACTTTCCCAACATAGCCTGTAGATGAAAAGAGGCAATAACTTGAAAATGAACTTCAGAACAGCAAAAGGCAAAGGCTGGAAAACAATTTCGAGGGCAGTTGTTAATAATGTGGATGACAAAAACCAGAGGAGCCTCTCTAATTGGTTTTCTGAGTCCCTGCTTCTCAGGCTGGCTGGTTGGAGCTGTGCTGCCTAGTGTCACTTTCCACTCTGCAATCCCTTGCTGCGCAGAGAAGGGCAGCGAGTGCTGTGGGGCTGCAGCAGAGGCAGCCCTGCCTTCTCCTCCCTGGCAGTCCATGTGCTCCTGTGATAATGGCTGAGCTTTGTTAAATGGCTCTAGCGTCTGCATCCTCTTGTAGGCAATCCTTCTTCATGTGGCTCCTTGCTGTGGAGCTGAGCTCAGCTGCAAAAGGATCTCAGCACCTCATTCTTCTTAGAGCTCAGCCTGCCAAAGCCCTGCAGCAGGAGCAGAGGTGAGGTTCTCCCTGGCCAGCAGCACAGAAAGGCTGAGTCTGTGCAGTACACTCAGGATAACATCAATCTACCCTTACGTAGGTATGTGTTGTCTCCCTCTCCTTTTTTTTATTTCTTCTAAAAACTATTGTTTCATAGAAAAAACTCAGTTTTATTCTGCGTACATGAGCATAACTTATATTACAAGCTAAGAGGATGTGGACATCTGATGCTGTAGCTTGTTTTGTGATAAGTGCTGTTGGATTTATTTGTACAAGGGGCAGGTCTCAGCCATGCTCTGCCCCAGAGCTCTGCTCCCCAGCCTGCCCTGGGAGGGGGATTCTGCCTGCCCCAGCTCCCTGTGCTGGGGAAATCCCTCTGGGGGAAGCTGAAGGACAGAAACAAAGCTTCCTCATCCCCATCATACCCAGGGGGAAGCCAAACCTCACGAGGGCTGTGGGTCCTGACTCTCTGCCCATGAGGCCAAAAGAAGAATCTCACATTTACTGCAAATTTAGGGGTTAATATCTTGAAAGTCTGACATAGCAAAGGCCGTGCAATACTTCAGGCTGCTTTAGCATGCACATCTTGTTAACATGCCAGCCTAATTCCACTCTTTTGCTTCACAGACAAGCACCACTTTATTAGCCACAAATCCATTATCTTCTCATTTGAAAGGCTCTGAATAGCTTATGGCAACATTCTGCTTTTGTAATACAACAAGCCTTTTCACATCGGTTAAAAATACTTTAAGAAATGAAAAATAAAAAATTCAACAGTGACAGACATTCCAGTCGTGCCTTTCATCCTCCCTGTGTGAGCCAGCAGGTGCAACTTGACATTCTTTAAACAAACCTTCCCCCTGCTTTGTGGCTGAATGAAGCCTTTGACAAATGCTTATCCTTTGATATGATGTGTACTTGACAAAATTCACAGGGAGATCTGAACTGCTGCTTTGAAGCAAATACTTATTAGAACACTGGAGCACTAAAGTGCGCTGTGATTTGGCTGGGCTGCTAGTAAGACATCAAGGAAAATGTGCCCATTATGTCAATTCAAAGCCAAATCTAAACACTGACTTCTGAGAAATCTGGAGAGAATTTGGGGCTGTGCAGCTCTCCTGCTTTATTGCTTATCTAATTTGCATTTCCTTCTCTGTCTTTCAGCTCCCCTCTGCATTTCTAGCCGAGCAGTTGGTGAATCATCTGGAATTCATTAAATATTTTCCATTACTTTATTTTACTTTCCACTTTCAAGCCTTTTCCCCCTCTCCCCCAAAATGCAATGCACTTCTAGCTGAACAGGAAAAGGGATGGAGACCTGTCTCCCTTTCACAGCTTCAGGGCTGTTCCAGATTTGTGTTTCACCTGTGCAGGTATTCAGTGTGGAATATTTGATCTAGATTACTTGGAAAGGTGCCATGAGTCTTTTTTGACCCTCTGCCATTCTTCAAGTTGTAGCCCAGGAAAGATTTGTAGGTGAAATGAATTTAATTCATCTTTTTCTGCCCAGAAAAAAAAAAAAGACTTCTAGAACTTCTTTCATCCTTTTTCTCTATTAATGTCTTGAACATTGCTGCGAAATGTCACAGTTCATTGCAAAATCTTCTTTCTTTGTTGCATGTCAGTAACCCCTAGCCTGCTTTTAGCTGTCTGGGCACAAGCAGGCAGCTTCAGACATGATTCCCCGGGTCTAGAGAGCACATAAAAAAAAGCCTGACCTGCCTCTTCCACAGCAGATGGCAGGTAATGCCATCCTGGTAGAGGATCTCTCTCTGACCCGAACAAGCTGTCTAATTTAGCAGAGGTTTTTCAAGGTGCAGCTTCAGAGAGCTTAGGAAATTCAGGTTCAAATTTGAAATTTGGTGTAATTTTCAAGTACTGATAAGTATTTAAAGTTACTGATAAGTAACTACCAGCACAGCCTCCCTGGATGCATCATTTGCTCACTTTACCTTGACATATTTATGGCAAGTGTTGCTAACTTTTTAACAGATTTTTCTGTAGTCTAATAACCTCAAGCAAAAAGCTTTTCTCACAGTTTGGGCTGAATAAATAAACACATCAAATAGCAGCAAGCAAGTAAGGAGAAAGGTGCTCCAGGTTTTTGTTGCCCCTGCTGTCACAGAAAAAGTGCTTGGAATTCTTGATTTGTTGATGTGTGGGAAAGTGGGAAATGCCACTTGTTTCTTTTTCTGAGAACTACCACGTAAACACAACAAATTTTATGTTTTGCTTTGAACGTACAGGTTACATTCTAAATATTACACCTTGCAGCACGTGTAAACACAGGTATAAATACACAGGGAAAAAGAATAATCCACTTGCAAGGCTTGCTGCCCTGGGGAATGGTTTTAGAGGACGTGGGTGAGGAGTGCAGGGGGCTTTCCATGCCTTGATGAGAATTGGGCATTCAGACACGGCACTGGACTGGCGCAGGTGGAACTAATTTTAGGAGAGAGTTGTAGGTAACTTTCAGGTGATCCTGCTGCAGAGAGTGCAGTGCAGGCTGAGGCTCTCACACAGGGTTTGTTTCTATTTTTCCACCTAGCCAAGCCTGAGGGCTGAATGCCTTAGAAGCAGTGAGGGCTGAAAACGCAGCAGCTGTGGGTGACACTGGGGAGGGCAGGTGGCACTCGTGTCCTGAGCTGTCAAGGTTTGTCAGCCTCTGCCATCCACACGCTCAGCTACACGTGTTCAGCCAGGAGCACTTAGGCTGAGCTCAGCAGGACCAGAGTGCTGAGCCAGGCTTATCAATCCTGGCACCAGCCTAACCAGGCTGGCTTGCTGATGCTGCTGCTCTCGGATTTCTGCTCCTGGACACGGGGCCAGAGCTCTGGAGAGGCCGAGGCTGTGAGATCTCAGCACCTGAAGGCTTGGCATCATCTCCTGCAGCCAGAGCTGCCCTGCTCATCACCACGGGGCTCAGCAGAGGAACTGTTAATTGGTGCTGCTAAGCTGGGGATGGCAGAGTCCTGCAGAATTCGTGTTGCTGTCAGCCCTGAGAGAGCTTTGCCTCTCTGGGATAGATGAATAGCAATGCAGAAAGCGAAAACCTCTGCTCTGGCTGCACCCTTGGTCTGTGATGTGACAGTGTAAGAGCTGTCATCCCTCTGTCAAAGGCTAAAGGAGTCTGCTTTGCCCTTTCTGTACACAAACTGTTTTCAGAGAACCTCCTCTTGCATCTGAAATAGATGCAGCTCCTGAATTCATGTGAGACGTGGGGCATAGCAGAGCATCCAGGGGAGAAGAGTGTGTGAGGCTAAATCTAGAAGCCCTCAGAGAAATTCACTGTCAGGTTGGAGTAAAGGGAAAAAAAAAAAGAGGAGCTATCCTTTCCATGTTTGAGTAGTTTTTTATGTATGCCAGTGAGACTCTCCCATTTTCTTCCATGGGAAATACTGGTAAAAACCAGACTGAAATATGATTATATTCCTCCAAGTAGCTATTTGTAAGTAAAATGTGCTTCATCTTCTCCAATAGAAACCAGGGGAGTAGGTAAGGAGATTTCTTTTCCTGCCATTTTCCACAAGTTTCCATCTCTTCCCACGTCTGGTAAATGTTTCCACGAGTCTGTAAAAAGACATCTGGGAGGCTCCCAGGCTCCCAATATTCAATTAGCATTTAGTGCTACACTCTTCTCTTTGCAAATTAAAAACTCTGCAGTCACCATAGCAACCTAAACAAGATAAGAATCTGAGTGAAGACAAGCTGATTTAAGTGAAGATAAACAGACAGCAATGTAGGTATTTTAAATGAGTCTGAGAGTTTCTTGATTGGCTGTGGTTTTTGTTTGTTTCTGAGGGGTTTTGTTGGTTGATTTTGTGGGGGTTTTTTTGGTGTTTTTTCCTTTCCTTATCTCAAGGCATATTTGGAATAATATGCCTTTCCTCACTGGAAAGATTTGTGGCAATGACTGGACAGCAAGAGCCACTGGTTTTGCTACAGAGAATACATCCAGCACAAACCCATGTTTTTTCCACAAAGTTCCTTGAGCTCTGCTTTTAAAACTGGTTTTGTTTAGACAACAGCAAGTAGATGCAGCCATCTCCCTGTTCTGTTTGTTGTTGGGTTTTTTTTTTAATTAGAGGCTGGGACTTGATGTGGGCAAGGAGAGCTGAGTTTTGTTAGGCAAGCAGGTGGGTTTATGCAATGTGACATTTAAATTGCAGTCTAACATGTTTGCCCGGATCAATGGATGTCCCTTTGGACACGGGCAGATCATGGTTAATATTTGATTGTTTGTGCAGGTGGAGCTTCAGAGATAGAAAAGCACATGTTCTGTATTAGTTCTGTGAAGCTCAACCACAGGCATGAACCTGAACTTAGAGAAATTTTCCCCAAAAATGCTTCTAAGCCTAAGAAAAGTCCTGAACAGTCCACAGAAATCCTCTGGCCTTTAAGAAAAGCATTTCTCATGGATTCTAAGGCATTCTGTTTTAAAATGAGGGTGAGGAGAAGGACCTCATTCCAAGCTCCCACCCTTCCAGCGTGCAGGGTTTGCCTGCAGTGTGCTCCTCCACATGGCCCTGTGGTTCAAGCTGAGCCTTTAGGGTCTGAGCACTGACTCTTCTCTGCCAACCATCCTGCTCCCTGGTGCTGTTTAGTGAGAATTTAACCCCGTGTTTGGAGCCCCTCATCAAAATTTTTGGCCCCAGTAAGCCAAATCAGTGCGTGTGCAGCTCACTGAATTACCCAGGGCTCAGGAAAACGTCACTTGTGTTGCACTGACACGAGCTGAGCATGAATGTACCTGTAAGAGGGGATTCTCTGCCCTGCACCAGGTTGATTGAGGCAATATTTTTTTGCTGTGAGGACAATAAAAATGAAGGCAAAATACATTGCAGTGGTTTACAGGCATTTGTGTTGTCCTGATACCTCTGCGACAGCACTCTGTGAGAGATTCTGTAGGGTGTGGATAATAAGACAAATTAGGTATTCCAGCTGCAAAAACACAGTGTGCAGGGAATGATGCAGTTCAGCTGCAAAAATACAGCATTTTTGTGACATTATGTTCAACCCTGTTCCCCTGAGATGTCTCCTTCCAGGTCAGTGTGGACAAGGCAGCTGTTGCCAACACGATGGAGGTCATTTTCTTGGCAATCAGGGAATTTGCCTTTCTGCAGTTGCTAGTTTTGTGCTTCTAGCAAATATCAAAGCCAAATGAAGGTAATTGGACTGTCAAAATCTCTGTTAGCAGAGATAAACACAGTTTGATGAGGTGGGGAGGATTTTGTTGGAGAGAGAGTGAAAATATATATGTTTTGAACGTATTTAGTTTCTATTAAAGAGTCAATTTCACAGCTTAGAACATTTCAGTAAGGGTCTTTCCATTTGTGTCCCTTTCAAGTTAAAGTGTATCTTTTATTTAGCTTTATTTATTTCAATAATTGTGCATCACCATCTCCACCTTTCATCCTGGTAGATTCACTGAATTCACTGTCAGAGAACTTCATTGATCCAACACTAATTTTTCAGGTGTGTGTATACAGAACATTTGCACCACTTAGGGGTGAGCAGCAACTCAAAAATTCCTGTGGAAATTGCCTCTTGGATTTCCTTTTCTTATCATGCTCCTATGCTGGTATCAAACGTGGCTGGATGCTTTAACAACTGTTTAAAAATGGGAGCTCCTAAGTGACAGAAAAATCCATGAACTGCCTAAGTTCTGTGTTCAGTCAAGGTTTATGAGATTTTAAATTCTTATTATGTAATTATAGAAACAGCTTTAAGGATGCACACTCAGAAAGTCTCAGCTGGTAGGATTAGGAGAGAAAAGTCCTTTTGCAGCAAATCTACTGAAAGTAACAACAGAGATTTTGTCTATTCTGAGTTTTCCCTAATCCAATACATCCTGTATTCCATTCAAAGCATCACTTCGCAGTGTGGCTCTCAGCTAGTGTGCATAATACATTTACTAATGCAAATTGAATGGCCCAGGAAATAACTCTTCTCTAAGAAAAAAAAAAAAAATTGAAAAAAAAAAGAAGAAAGGAAAAAAAAACCCCTCTTATAGGAAAACTAAAATGTCTTTGCTGAACAGTGAAATTCAGAGCTTTGCACTTTCTGTACTTGGTTTTCTTACATGCACATTAGCTTATTGCAAATTAGTGATATTTTATAGCCTAAGGTTGAGGTGACTAGGGAAAATCCCAAACTGGATGAGCTGCAAACTGGATTTGCTCACAGGTCCCTCAAGAGCCGATTTTGGTTATGGACCATGTGCCAGTGGGACAGGCAGGGTGTGCAGAAGGCTGGGGTCCATTCAGAAATTCAGATTTTCAAGAGTCCCAGATCACAGTGAGTTATTTGATACTTGAAACTTGGAGGCATGAGGGAAGTTGGTGTATCTTTCAGCTGTAAACATTGAGGCAAAAAATGTATTTTTAAGAGGTTGAAAGATGGTGTGAATTGTGCCATCCTCAGTGCTGGATGTGGCAACTTGATGCAGCATCAATGAGATTGGTGTTTGTTTTTTAGTTTTGGTTGGGTTTGTTTTTCATTCCCCCCCTCACAGTGGGTCTGTTGCAGCTGCAGTAGTTAATGAAGTGCTGAAAATGGAGCTGTTATCCAGCACAGGGGGAAAGCCTTGCCTCTGCTGGCTCCCCATGGGCTGCAGCAGTCCCTGGGATGCATCAAGGCGAGGGCTTGGCCGTGAGCTCAGGCAGCAGAGCCTGATGAGCAAAGCTGGGGAGTTTGACAAACAAACATCTGGGCAGCTGCATCCCACCCGGGCTGGGTGTGCCTGGGGATCTCCTGAGCTCCTGCCCTTCCAGTGGGGCTGCCAGCATTCTCCTGCAGGCAAGGAAGGACTTTGAGTTTAGGATGAAGCCCTTTGCTTCGTGTTTGTCAGCCGAGGTGTTGACGTTTGTCTTCTTTTGGTTTGTCTTCTTTTGGTTTGTCTTCTTTTGGTTTGTCTTCTTTTGGTTTGTCTTCTTTTGGTTTGTCTTCTTTTGGTTTGTCTTCTTTTGGTTTGTCTTCTTTTGGTTCGTCTTCGTTTGGTTTATTCCACGTATGGCCCAGCCACAGACATTCTCACAAATAAACAGACACATAAGACTTTTGCTAGCCTGTTTACTTTGCCAGTGTGAAACTAATGAGTGACATATTTCTTTAGCAGCTGCCTTGGTCGTGCAGCCCCTTCCTGCAAAGATCATGCCCTGAGAATGAGGGGAAAAAAAAAAAGAGAGTTCAAAACCTGGTAGAATGATAGCAAACATATAAGTATAGCTGAACAATTAATTGAAATAATAAATGACTCACTTCAGCAAGACCTTGGGTGAATCCCAATCCTGGACTTCCTGTGCTATGTGAAGAGCCCTGATAGTGTTTATTTAAATGGGAAACATTCTCTGCAAGGAAATGGGTAAATAGGGACCTCAGGAGTTCAAAGCTAAGGTCCTGCAGAAGAAATACCAAAGCTTAGGGCCATGCCCTTAATTTGTGTGTACCACAATTCATATCAATCAAAGATCTCTCAGTGTTTGTTCCCATAATTTGGTCTTATTGAGCTTGCAAAAATTGATCTTGTTTGATTTTAGCCTATAGGAGCTGCTGTCTCTTCAAGCTTTAATGACAGATGAAGGTAACATCAGATTTACCTGATTTGAACAGTGTCTGAGTAGCTTTGGTTCTGTCTTGAAACTAAAAAGGAGATGAATGTATCTAAGCATAGAAGAAATTATCAAAGCAGTTAAAGATACACATATATAAAACTGCTTGTCTCATATTCTGGAAGGCTCTGGAGAAACAATTATTCCAAGACATTTTCTGGCAGCAGCAATCAGTGGAGGTCAACCCTTTTATTTGCCAATACCTTCTGCATTGTTTATGTGAGTCAAGTAACAATAATTCTCTTCAGCGTGGATGTTTCCAGCATGTTTGAGACAATTTTTGCCAAATAGATGAAACAAGAAGACATCTCCAAAACGTGCAAGTGAGGCACAACATCACATTTACAGCAGGGACAGCTTGTCAATAGAATTGTTCCTTTCCCAGCAGTGCCTGCTGGAGCTGAAGACAGAAAATCCCAAAGAGGTGCCTAAAATAGCAATAAAGTTATTTTCAAGTTATTTTCTAAGGAGGCATCTCCTTCTGCCATGGCCTGACAATAAAGCTGTCAGAGATTCAAGCAGGCAGTTGGCCCCAGAGCAGAGTGCAGCAGATCTGAGTGTTTGCATAAGTCAGACACAGGAGCTGCAGCACAAATATCTCTGAGAACACTACAGCGAGGTGCTGTGTTCATCACAGACTGAGTGATGGAGGAAGTACTAAACCCAGAGATAAATTCAACTTTCCACTGAAATTTCCAACCTGATCATTGCTTGGACCACCCCCTGTTGGATACCTGGACCCCACAACACACTGGGATATCTCTAGAGCTGCTGTGGAAGCTGAAGGGTGTAACATGGCCTGTGCTTAAGGGCCATGCACTAAAAGGCTTGGCTTTAATTCTGCAACAGTGTGGATAACTTCAGAGGGCATTGAATTATTATTTTATTTCTGTTAGGAGTGGGATAAGCCCAGGAAGACCCCTTAGACCTGTGAGTGCAGCTCAGTTTCTCTCCTGTCAATTCACGCTTGGTACCTCTCTTTCAAAATCATGTAATTTCAGAATGTAGCAGAAAGCAGACTGGGTAGGTGTGGGGGTTTTATTTTGGGGAAAGTGTGTGTGAGTGTGGTTTTTGTTGTTGTTCTTTTGTAGGGTTGTTTGGTTTGGTTTTCTCTTGTTTTGTTGTTTGGCTTTTTTCTCTCTATTTTTAACAGGGGAGATATTTTTCATCCACTGTTTGTAGAAGTGTCTGGGGAAATGGACCACCCCACAGACATGGTAAAATGGCTTCAATTTAATGATAATTCAGCACCAGATTCTGGCTGTTTATAATGAGTCCCAGCGAGTTTTTAGTCCTACTTTTCCCTGGTTTAAATCCAGCCCCTGTTAACCACATCCACAGGATGACATCAGTGTCCATCAAGAAGTTTGCATAACCTGCACAGGTTTTACAGTGCATGTCTAAAGTGCCTGCTTGGGTGTTGTTTGACAGGACAAAATATGCATTAAAAAATAAAAAAAGAGGGAAGCAAAAGCCTGTGAAAAATAATTTGATGCTTACACCAGCATGAAAGTTACTCACAGGCACCACTGGTGCTGTTCTGCAGTGCTTAGACAATTTTAGCCCTTGACAAATTTAGAGCCTTGAAAGGGACACAGCAAATGTTAACCAAAGTGCCTCCAGGGCATTGATTTTAAACACCTCAGCTTCACTTTGGTTTTCCATTTTTAGGCAGGAAGTTTATTAGAAAGGAAAAATACACACTGCAGGAAAGGAGAGGCCTCTGGTAGTTTCCAAGTCAGAATTTACATGACTCAGGTTCATTTGGAGGAGAATAATTTATGGTGGTGTGAATAAATAATAGCTGTGAGTTCTAACTGTCCAAACATGATACATAATACCCTGGGAAAGCTTCCTTTGCTGCGTGCTAATGACTGATTGTTGGCTTTTATGTTATGGGTGACTGTGGCGAGTCAATCATTGGAAAATATCTGACATGCTCAGGTTTGCTTAAGCAGCACTTGTCAAACTGCATCTTCCAGCCAACATGAGACACGAGTTCAGCTCACTGCTGCACCCACTGTGGTCTCTTTGCCTGCATTTGTTAGCAACCATGCAAGATCAGCTGCTGGACTTAAAATATCAATGGTTTGGTGTGATTTGCTTTGCAGGAGATTGTTGTTGTACCGGCGTCCCTCCTTGTGGAAATAAATTTATCAGGGCATCAGGTAAGTGATCATCTCATCTGGGGAGATCATCCGTCAACTAATCCTGAAAGCAGCACAAAAATATATTCTCTCGTGTGTTCATTTTGTGCGTGGAGAAGCACTTTCAAGCTGTTTTTAATCTCACTGTGTTGGCTGCTCCTCTATCAGCATCCACAGTGGGAAACGTTTCCTTTTTTTCTTATTGCAGCTTTACTGAAATGGCTCTTTTTCTATTCTTTTTTTTCAATCATCAAAGAGAAGAGTGTTGCATGCTTTTCTCCCTGCCTGACACTGCTTCTTGACAGAGAACCTTGAAACTATCTAAAATTTTGCTTTGATTTTCAGTTGCATCTCTTTGTTGTTTCTATTGAGGGACCTTTTGAAAGGCAAAGATTTTTTTTCTCTCTTGCAGAGGAAATAAAATTTTTTGGGTAAGGAGATAACTGGACAATTCCATTTTTTTCCCTGCATGTCGAAGCCCACATTTATTGTGATTTCTGCATAAGCAGTTTTCTGAGTCATTTCCAGGGAGAAAAAATAAGCAAACAGAAATAGTGCAAACAGAAGTCCCACACCTTACAGGAGCAATAAAGATTTCTGTCTGTTCTGCCACTTTTCATATCCCAGGTGACAACACATTCATGGAATTTCTCCTTGGCTGTCCTCCTTGTAATATCCAGGCACTGAGGTTCACTCTTGGAGCTGTGTAGGAAAGAAGTCTTGGCCTTCTTAATCTCAGGCTTTTGACAAAGACACAATTGCTTTCAATGTCACAAATGAGATTTCGGTTTTTTTAATGTCTTCCACCCCTCTGAGAGTGCAGGTTTGGGTTTTTAATTGCTTGATGTGAACAACTGTTCTTAATGGGATTAGGAACATAAAGGCAGGAGGATACCAAAACCTCATCCGTGTATTGTGGTGGCCGTGGGTCAGCACGGGTTTGAAGCCAGTCTTGAGGTGGTGACATGGATTTCAAAGCTTTCATCTCTTATTTAGAGTTCATTGAGCCTGCCAGTTCCACTGCTCAGCAGTCATCTTAGTCAAATCAGCTCTTCTGGCCTTTTTTTCTCTTTTTCTCTCTTTTGCATGCCTCATGGCAAGATAAACCTACCCATTAAATAACACTGAAGCTCCCCACTGATAGCAAATACCAGTGGTTGTTGTACCACTGAACGTGGTTTTATCTGCTTTAACTTCTCACAAAATATTTGTGTTATTTTTGACAGGTTTTATATTGGGGGAAAGTTTTTGCCTGCCTGCATTTGTGCTCAGTTCTGTTTACTTTGGATCCAGTGCACTCATCTGAATTTAGCATTCAGTGAGCAATTCTCTGTGGCAGTCATATGCATAACTTGTCACCATCTGGCATCACTATGGCTACTACTGGCCCAGTGCAGTTGCCATGGTAGTCAGTGGAAATTTCTGAGGGTGACTTCACAAATCCAACACAGGAAAGAAAACCTGTCAATCCAGAAAAATCCTCAGCACTGAGGCATGCTCTTATCTTTTTCCTTTGCCCTATTTTCGCTGTGTGGAAAGTGTAATCCACACCTGACAGGTGAGAACCACCGTCTCCAGATTCATCCAGTATTTCTAAAGGGGTGGAAGACTTAGACCTGTAAAAACTGGTCTAAGAATTGTAAAAATAGCTTTTCCAAGAGCCAGGTGAGCAGCCTAACACTGGTGCCATCCTTGAGAAAACAGCTGTGCCATGAAAGCATAAAGGTAGGGGGGAAATCAGCTATCACAGCATCACATTCACAGATCTGGAAACAGATCTTTGCTGTTACCAAGAAAAAAAAAGAAAACAAAAAAATCCCTCTAAATCCTTCTATGGCCAAGTTTGTTTTAACAAAGGTATGAGTGTGTTTGGCATCTGATTAATGCAAGTCCTCCATGGTTGCTCTGGCTTACTCAGGAATCAGAGAATTAAAAGGTTACATTGAACAAGGTTCTTAAATTAGCTGAATGACTGTAATCAAGGGCAGGATTTGGCCTGGTATCTTGGTTTTATTGATGTCATCTACTTCATGTGTCTCTAATACAATGGAAATACGAGAGTAGTTTCAGTCCCTGTGACCCTCTTATGAGTGAGACCAGACCCTCACTAGGAAAAAGAGAGCTACAATATTTCAGAGTTATTTTCGTGCAGACTTTCTTACTATTGTCTTTTCCCCCTCTCTTCAGTGTATTCTTTTTCTTTGTGTTAAAAACCACTTTCCCTCCTCTGGAGAGATTTTCCCTATCCCATGCCCCCTCTACTCCCAGCTTCCTTGACCCTCTTTTTACCTTTCTTTTCACACGATACACAATTTGGGTTGTTTTCAAACAAATGTGAACTTTTACTTTGTTCTGATTTTATTTGTGGCCTGAAAAACAAAGCACATTAACTTGAAACAGACACTGAATTGCCTATGGGGGTGACTTGCAAAGTACTGATGCTTGGAAAGTTCCCAAAAGAAAACAAAGCCCAGCAGTCTTGCCTTGTTTGTAGAGCTGATGGAGATCATTGACTCCTAAACCTTTGCCATCTCCTTCCAACCAGCCCCCTAAAATAACAAATACATGGGTTATGTCAAACAGTTATGGTCTTCTGAGCCGTGAGCCAGGCATGAGAGTGACAGGGAGGCTGTTCCTGCACATAAACATTGGTGGCTCATTCTGGGGGCAGCTTTGTCACCCACAGCCGGGCTGAGCCTGATGTCCCAGGGAGAGCAAGCCCAGGGATGGATCCAGAAAACAAAGCTCCCTGCACACGTGGTGTGAAGTATTCCTGCAGGGTTTTTGTTTGTGGTGTCCCCCATGATGAGCTCGGTGCTCTGCAAGCACAGAAGTCAGTGCTGGGTGCCCCAAATCTGACTTGGACAGCAAAGCTGATAGGGAATGTTCCAGGCAGGGAAAGCCAAAACCGAACCAAAGTGGGATTTTGTGGTTGTGGTCTGCCCACACCTCAGTGGCTCAGAGCCCGTGTGATGTGAATCAGCAAATGCAGAACAGTCGTGACACGTCAGCATTCATTCAGCCGAGGTAAATATTTTTCTGTGCCTGTGTAAAAATAAGAGAATTAACACAGGCAGGTGCTGTCGTATAAGTGTCATTTAAGAGAGCTCGGAATAAAGCAGCCACTCACTCAAAATTAAAAGTTTGATGGCAAAATTTCACTTCATTGCTAAAGCAGTTTAGCATTTTACACATATCATAGAAAAGTGTCACTCTTTATTGGTGCCATGCTGTTCGTGTAGTTCCAAAGTTTAAACAAGCGAAACTTTGCAGCCTTAAGGGTGGACCCCAGCTAGAACTTGCACACAGAAACAGAGAAGGAAGGGGACACCTCTAAACACAACTTTGTCTGAAGGCACGAGGGTGGGAGTTATTCTCCTGCTCAGATGGGAATAAAAAAAGGGCTGCTATAAGAAATGCCATTTTTTTCTGATTCTGTTTTGGAAACAGCAGTAGTTTTTGGAAAAAAAAAGTAAATAAAAAAAAAGAGAGAGAGAGTCATAGTATGGATTCTTGCTGCTTCCAGTAGGATTTGCCACAGGCTAAATGTGTGTTTGCTTCCCAGGCTTGGTTGCTTTACCTTGATCCATAATAATGACTCCTGCTCATCACAGAGCTCTGTGCAGCCAGAGTGTGCTGAGCCCTCAAATGGCAAAGGTTCCCCTGCAAAGACTGCCATGTGTTTGAAGGGCTGCATGCCAGACTGACAGGGCACATCAGTGTCATCAGTCCTGTGAATTAATGGGGATATTGATCACAGAATATTTTCTTATTGATTTGCCCCTCATGTTTTCCTAAGATATGTTTCCTCTTTTCGCTTGGGTTTCCTTATTCTTCTTTCTTTCCCCTTCCCTTTTACTTTCGTGTGTTTTGGACATGATAAGTTCAACTGTATAAACACCCATCTAACAAAACCAAAGAAGAATTGGGTTGTTATCTCTCACTCCTTGAGCACAATAGATGACTTTGGTAAGGAGTGGGGTGCTGGAAGCCTCATTTCTCTCACTCATGGCTCTCTGGAGTGACTCCAGAACAGGCAATGGAGCCGCCCTCCTGCAAACACTGACAGGAGACACCAGCCCTGAGAATTTCCTCTCACAGCACTCTCTCCTCCACTGCATTATGCAAATATATTACTTGTGTTCACTGCTCTCAGCATTTCTTTTTCAGGCCCCATTTAGGCAGAATTACTGAAGTCATCTAGGTAATAACGTGAAGGAAAATAGATTCATTCAATGACAGATTTTGAAATTGCAATTGGCCCTTGAAAAAGTAGGTGAAGTCAGGGACAGGTAACAGATGGTGGCAGTGGTAATCTTTCAACCTATTATTTTACCACATGGGGATCTGAGCCACAGATTTTCATGCTGAAAATAAAGGAGAAATTAATCACTGTATGACAATATATTGGTTAAATAGAGCAGTGATATTTGCCTCCATCCAGAAACCACATGCAAGGAAATAGGCTCCAAAACAAGAGTTAGGCTGTTCTTTGTGGTGACAGACATCACATGGCTTCAGAGGAAAAAGCTCTATCATTTAGTTTGTACAGAGAAAATGAATTTTCTGGCTATGCTAAGGAGTCTGTGAAAGGAAACCTACATGCAAACACCCCATGGACTCTAATAGGAAATTATAGCTTCTCTGTGGAACTGAGCTGGGAATTACATCACATGCACAGGACTCTATAGGATGGTTAAAACCAGAAATTATTTCATTCTGTGTTATTTGACAGTCTCTTAGCAGGCCTTTCTTTGCTGAGGGTAGAAGTGCTTTGGTTACTGCAGACCTTTATAAATAAATTCTATTCAGCCATAGTAAACTTCTACAAATATATGTATTAAGTGTTTATTACACTTTATAAGGTTTTTCTACAAAAGAAACCCACAAAGAGCACTTCTGTCTATTCTGTTTCTCTGTAAATGCCTCCTTAAAATGCTTTCAATGTGAGATCATTTTTCCATTGGTCATCCAGAGCTAAGGACTAAACTTCCAGTTAACTTTCCTTCTATCTTCACTCTTGTTGACTGTGGTAAGGAGAAGCACCAGCTCCAAAACACTCCTGTCTCTATCTGGCTATCAGAATGTGTTCCAGAACCCACTTTAGACAAGGAAGACTTGATTTTAGAAACAGATGTTGGGAAATACAGGTTCACTACTAGAAAGAAGGTGGAATACAGCTGGAGCCTGCAGCAAATCCCACAGCCCTGCCCTGGCATTGGCACGCAGAGAAAAACTCTGAGAAGAGGTCAGGAGTTGGCCCAGTGCACTATAAATATAAATAACTTTCATTAGTGGGTTTTGGAGGTGCATGGCTATGTATGGGAGTAGGAGCAATAAGAAATTTGGAGGTCTAAAGCAAGCCGTGGGATTTTGAGAGGCTAAGGAAAAGCAGAGGTGAAAGCTGCATCTCTGAAAAACAGTTTCCCTTTGTAGCCCCGATTCCATTTGTGCAGAAAGAGCCTTTTCCTGTGTGTCTGTGTGTGTAGAAGGAAATAAATATGTACAATTTGGTGATGTATTTCACACACGAAGTGCTGAAAGAATTATTGGAGGTATCTATCACAATTTACAGTGCATCACCATGCCTCAGTGAACAGGTCCCCTAGAACTTCTCCTGTGTCTCTACATCCAAGGAATAAAAATCACCACTAAAAAATAAAGGAAATTAGTCAATCCCTATAAAATTGTTGCTCAGATTAGCCTGATGTTGTGGTTAGTGGTTCAAACAGCCCTGGCTGTACTTTCTTTTCATTTAACTTGCTTTTAACACTGACCCCAGTGTAACCCAGGGTGTTTGATCCGATTTTTTGTTACTAATTAAGCTGTAGACCAAGCCTCTGACATTGTCTTTCAAACCAAGGGGTGCAAGTGAGTTGAACCTTAAAATGACTCCAGTTTAAATAGTTTGTAACAGAAATGCTGAGATTAACCTGAAGAATTTTTTAGTGTTTCTTTTGGTTTTTTCTTGCATCCCCCAGATTAATGTTTTCCTCATTTGGCATTTCTTGAACTTTTCTCTTACCTCTAGTCCTTTTCAAACATCAGTAGAAACTTAACTCTGTGAATTCAGGTAGTGAAGTAAGTATATTTTAATGCTAAAGAAGCCCCAGTCTTGACAAAGAAACATGAAATACAAGCTTTAGTTTCAATAAAAATTGTAGCTACAAGACATCACCTTTTCAGTAATCATCAATCAGACTTTATGGACAGACACTTAACTGCCTCAATGAAAACAGAGAATCTGACCTGCTCATCACACTGGTGATGTCTTTCCTTTCCCAATGGAACACTCACATGGTAATGTGAATAATTTCCAGGATTTTTAAAGGGTTTGATTGTACAAACTTGAGAAAGTGTCCACACCAAACCTTCCCCCTGGTTCCTAAAGAGCAGGAAGGAAGGAAGGAATGTGTTCCCTCAACAGAAGAGTTGTATTTTGCTCACATTTCACTCTGAGCCTGCCTATTGTGTTTGTGAAACACACTGAGGAGGCAAAAGCTGAAATTACAGTTTATCACCCAACCAGACTGATTCATGGTTTATCTGCACTGATTGCTTACTACTGAACCTACTTTTAGCTGCATCCCCATATGCAGTCTGTCTGTTTCAGTCTCTAAATGCCTTCAAGTCAGTTGAGGAATATTAATTTGTTCCTCAGCCCAGAAGGGTGCCCAATTGTTGGGTCAGCTGTTAAGAAAGGGAAAATAGTCATTAGCACCAGGCAGCTTGCTTTCTTCCATTTGATCAGATTACAAATGATTTAATCAGAGCTAAAGACTTCCTACAGGCAGGCAGTTCCATGTTTGAGGAGAGCCCACACTGTCCAGCTCAGTGCCTTTTGTGGGGCATCATTTGCCATTGTTTTATATCATTTATCCAGCAGCAGCCCCTGGATGGATTAACTTATACTCTGCTTTAACTGGAACTGTCAGAGCTTGTGGTTCAGCCAGGAACACACAGCCCCTGCGTTATTTAGGTAAGGAAAGTTTATTACTTCACATTTATAGAGCCTTGATTCTCCTGTGCCTTATAATCACAGAGGTCCTTTACCAGCACGACCAGGAAATGAACTCACATCCATTTCTTCTAAAGAAATTCAGACTTCCAGACTGAACATGGAATCACAGCTTCTGCAGCTCCATGAGAATATATTGTGACTTTCATCCTGTTGCTCTACAGTGTATTTTAAAGCTGTTCTGGACAGTCTGACATCTTTTAGAAACCAGTGTATCACTCTCAAAGCCAAATGAGCTTCACTTGTTCAGAGTGTGCTGAGGACAAGTGCAAGGGGACATGGCCTCTTCCAATTCCTGCATAGCAAGAAATTTAATGTGCTCCATGATTTTGGAGCTGGCTGAGGTGGAAAATTTGTGTGCCTGAGGTGCTCAGTCCATTTGAAACTCTCAGCTCCTGAATCAAAAATGGATAAAGGAAATTATTGAGCCAAAGCAGAATAATCACATTGCCAATATTGGATTGTGACATTTAGAGGACAGGCCCTTAAAGGTGACCTGGTTGCTCTCTAAAGAATCTCTGTGCTTGGAAACTCAGGTTTTCCTTCTCCTCGTGGACAAACACGCTCTGATGTTTCAGGAAGTCTGCTTCCCATCAGTGAGGCACCTCCATCTTGATGCATCCCTTGATTGCAGCTCTCTGGGAAACTTTGCTTAGTTAAAAGTTCAAATACTCCTTAAGGATTTGAGCTGGGCAGGCAATGTGGAAATTTTCTCTACAGAAATGCAAGCCACAGGGCAAAGGCTTAAGGAATATTTGCTTGCCTGCATCCTCCTCCTCAGTGATTGTGCCTAATAACTTTGGTTTCTACATCAGTACCCAAAATCTCCAGTTCTCCCTGGGCTGGGTTTACCTGATGTAGAAGATGGGAAGAATGAAGTGCAGGCTGATCTGGCTTTTGAGAAGAAATTCTGGCTGGCCACACAGCTCTAGCTCTCATCCAGCTGGAGTTTGTCACATTGCCACAGCTGAGTAGTATTGTGAATTTCACAATATGGACTGAAATCTGCTTTTCACCTGAGTTTTTGTTGGAGAAGAATTTTTGCCCCCACCATGGATTTTGAAATATATGAATTTTATAAACTGTGAGTGTGGGTGGGCAAACTAAAAAACAGAAGCATTTATTTATTTTAGGTTTACTTTTTAGCATTTCTCAGGAATTTTAAGGCTGGACATATAGATGAGGGTTTTTTAAATGCTTTGAGGTGATGGTGCACATCTTTGGAACCCTTGATACATCAAGGAAAAAGCAAGAGGTGATCCTGCCCTTTGCATGTGTCCTGTGTTATTTGGAGCCATGCTGTGGAAGTGAAAGGGATTGCTCCTGCTAAACAGGAGCTGTTCTTCTGGCCTCTGGGTTTGGGAGAGACTTTCTAAACTCAAATTTCCTTTCTGTCAGCTCATGTAACCATAATTACCAGGCACTGGTTCCTCTTATCCCAGTCTCCTGTCTGACATCTGTGCAGAACTCTGCACTCCCAAATATATTGGTGTGAATCTGTGTGAGCACTCTGGTTGTGGGAATGGTTTTTTTTTTTATTCTTAATTTGAGGGATTTATTTCTCTTTTTCTGATCAGGTGCACAGCACACTCCTGGTTCCCACACCAGAGAGGAAGCAGCTTCTTGCTGTACATTCTCCTGGGCAGTAATTACAATTTCTCAGGAACTAAGTTTAGTTTGTAATTCAGCTTTTCCCCATAGCACAATTGTGTAGCACCTACACAAATATTTGTTCCTGTTAAATGCTTGGGGGGAAAAAACCCCAGCATTATAGCAGAAGTCAGGATAGGTGTAAGGTAGTCACAGGAACAAAACCTTTTATTTCCCTGTCCTTGAATCTTGTACAACATTCATTAAAATTGTCGCAATACTTCCATTGACTTCTGCAAGAAAAATCCCTAAATATTTGTAGCTCCTGGTGGATTGGATAAGGGATTGATGTCCCTTAATCTATTTATACATTCAGTTGGCATTGTAGAGGCACAACAAAACAATCCTTGCCTGGGTATAAATCTGAAGGAGCAGCAGCTGAGCACCAGCGTGGACCCCAGTTCCTGAGCTGCTCCAGCCCTGCAGGATTACAAGTCTGATAAAGCAATGAAAGTAATTTTTTTCTGATTAATTTTGTGCTCAATCTTCTTCTGGTGTCAGGCTAGTACAGGTTATGCCATCTTTTATTCTGTGTCAAACAGTCACAGAGGAGAGGATAACGTGACAGATGAAGCTGTGGTGGCACCACTTTCTGTCCTTTATTCAAGTCCTTAAGAATGAGCATTTAGAGCAGAACAAAAGCTGTGAGATCTGGAGGTTGCCACCCAGGGTTTCCTGTGGTTATAGAATTGTTTTAGTATTATGCAAGTCCACAGCAAAAGAGATAGAAAATGGGAATGTAGAGCAAGCAACTATGACTTTTCCCACTTTTTTATTTTAATTTCATGTGGAAGGAAAAAAAGCCAGGAAAAAAAATATTTTAGAAAATTTATTTTTTTATTGAATATTCATAGCCTGCTGGTGAGAAATGCTGGGATTATTGAAATATATGTTTCTCTCATGTGGAAATAAGGCCATCAGATGTCTGTCCCCATCACAAAGAGATGCAATTGAAATGACTGTCAAAGTATTTACATAGTGGTGGCTCTTATTTAAGCTGTCACCCTTAACACCCTGCAGCAGTACCCCCCTGTGCCTGAATCGTGGTGCCCCCAAACAGGCAGAGGTGGAGACTCAAAAAAGATTTTTTTAAAAAGCAAACTTTCATGGGGGCTGTGGAATTTTTGCCTGTGTTTGGGTTGGACTGTATGAACTATTTGAAACATTGCATTTTGGTGAGTGATATTTCAATACAATATATTTGAGTGGGGGAAAAAATCCCTCAGTGTTTTTTTTGGTGTTTTTTTCCGAGCACCTACTGGTTTGTATGAAATTTTTATTTTTTAAGAGGATGTCCTTTTTATTTTCCCCATGTGGAGTGGGAGGCCACGTTGGCTATCCAGATGAAGTGATCAAATTGTTTTATCTTGCTGTGTAGAATGACAAGGGGCTCAAGAGCAATGAATTCATGATCACAAAGTCAAAGAATGGCTTTGGTTGGGAGGGACCTCAAAGCCCATCCAGTGCCACCCCTGCCATGGCAGGGACACCTTCCACTGTCCCAGGCTGCTCCAAGCCCTGTCCATCCTGGCCTTGGACACTTCCAGGGATCCAGGGGCAGCCACAGCTGCTCTGGGCACCCTGGGCCAGGGCCTGCCCACCTCACAGGCAAGAATTTCTTCCTAAAATCCAAACGAAACCCATTTTCTTTCCATTTGAAGCCATTCCCCCTTGTCCTGTCACTATGTGATCCTTTCTCTGGTCGACTTGTGAACCAAAGATTGTCCACGGGGTTCCAAGTAAAACAAAAATTGAGATTCATTTTAGCTCTTTACAATGCAGCTGCAACTTTATGCTTTTGTGTCCAAAGAGGCCTTAAAGGTAATGGCATGTGAAATTGTTCCTCTGCAGCACTTTGGGTCCACAAGAGACAAAGCCACGATCCTTTATCTGTGTCTGCGCGCACAGAGCTTGCAGTAAGAAGGAGAAATTAGATTTAGAATGCTAAGTTTTGGTTAACCTTAATTGGAAAAAAAAAAAAAGCTAAAAATACCATTCTCAAGTGCTCAAAAAATTAGTCACGAAAAGTTAGGAAATCAAAGCCAAATCAAAAGTCTTCATGAAATAAAAAGAAGTGCTCTCAATTTGAATTCCAGTGCTAAGCTATTAAGCAGCACATTTCCAAGTATTGCAGCAACCCTGAGGGTGATATGGCAAATATATATTTTACTGTGCTCTGATAGTAATTGCATTTCTGTGAAAGAGATTTGTTCTAGGTTATCTGTTGAAATCCAGCCAGGTCTTTGGTGGAAAAAGCCCTGCCTTTTGTCTATGTTGCACTTCTGCATCACCAGCCAGACTGTTTCCATATAAAAAACGTGACTGGAATTTGCAGGTATGTCAGTTATTGGTGATTTCACACCTGCTGAGAAGCCAGACCTTTGACAGCTATAAACAGATGCCTCTGTAACACATTTGGTTCTGCTCAGAAAGTGGAAATGTTGTTTTAGTCTCTATTGAAATAATAATAGTGAAACCATAGCTTTACCCTGAGTTGTATAACTTATGCATTCACAGTCAGGAAAAAAGCTATTCATGATAAAACTATTCATATGTTCATTCAGAAGAAATATTTTTTTGCTTAAATTGATTTTTAACTACACTTTATCTGGTACAAATATTGAGCAGAAGAAAAGCTGGACTGGGAATGTTAAATCTGTGATTATTCATCAAGCATGATCTTCACCTGGAGTTTCAGGGCCAAATCCAGTGGGTCGGGAGGAAAATATTGCATTACCTGAGAAATAATGTTTTTCCATCCTTTAGGTGTGAAAAAAAGAGGTCAGATATTCCATATAATAATCCCTGGTTAGAAAATTTTAGCTTGTGAAAATTGTTATGCTGTAGCAATCCAGAATATAGACACAGATGAGCTTTCAAATTGAAAATGACCCAGACACAGCCCATGAGGCCTCAGTTAACTGCAATCTTAATTAAAGCTCGGCTGTGGGCAGAAAAACGAAACAATAAAGTTCTTAAAAAATGCTTAGAGGTTGTTACAGTGGTTAGTAATGCTTTGCAATAATGTGTGTGCCTTTTCAGTAATAAATGGATTGCATAAATGATAGATGTAGAGGCTCCCATAACCTGATGAGTTCATTATGGAATTAGATCTTTAACTCATGTGCAAGACTAATGACAGAGGAAGAATGTTCATGCTGAAGCTGGTTGAATAGAAGGGTAGCTTTAAAAGCTTTACAAGACATCAAAAATCTTTAGAAATCAAGTTACACAGGTAACAAGACCAGAATGTGCAGAGAAATCTAAGTTTTGATTTATTTATTTTTAATTAGTGAGTGCTCTGTGTAGTGCAGTGGAACAAACCGTGTTTGCCAGTGTTTCCCCACTTAATGTACTTTGTGAGAAAACTCCACGTCCTGAAACATCTAAATCTAATTGCCTCTGACATGCCTATGTCTATTTTTATATTTTTTAATTCTATTTTATGTATTTCTCTTCTTGGTATCCAGTTCTTCCTCGATCTCTCTTCTCTCTCACTTTCATGTGACCTTTCCTACTCTTTCCAGCTTCCTTCTCCTTTCATCAATGGGGATTTCTGTGGGGAGGGGGGCACTAAAACCTGCAAATCCTCTTTTGGTGTGCTGTCATTTTGAGGATGCCTGGTTTGATCAGGAACCTGGGAGCTGGAAGACATTGCTGGAGGGAAAAGCCAAATCCTCTGCTCTCTGGTGCACAGGTATTTGCACACCTTCAGGCTGGGGTTGTCTTCTCACCCCGTAAATCCTGCAGCAGCTTCCCCTCTCCTGCACTCTCTGTGCTGGGAGAGCTTTTGGTTGTGATCTGGATTCACACTTCACGTGAGTGTGGAGATTAATTAAGTGAGGGATGGATACCCAAGACATTTATAATTAACACCTTAAGTAAGTCATAAACCAGGACTCCAAAGATGAAAGCTCCCTGCCTGACTGATTTACTAAATCACACATTCCCTCTTGACCACTGTTTGAAGGGTCTGCACAGTCTTTGCCAGCTCCCTGCACGTGCCTTGAGAATTACTCACTTCAGAGCTTCCTGCACTATCAACAGCTCAGTATTTTTTCCCAAATCCTTTGAACCTGCATGGCTCCATAAGATCTGATTAAACCTTTCAGACCTGCGAGTGGATCTTTTGCATATTGAAGGACTTAGTCTCTTCCTTAAATCTTGCTGGCTCACAGGGTTGCCCCCATGAAAGGTGTTCTCCCTCAGCTTTGCAGATGCTTCTATTTTCATCCTGGAAAACTGGGATGACTCTAAGGGGGAGGCTAAGAGGGAGCAAGTTACTTTGAACCTTATTTTCTGCTACAGGGTGGCCACAATTTTCAGTTTCAATGAGAAATCGCTATAAAAAAGAAATAATAATTCTGGCCTCTTTCAAGGAGTTGCATACTTTTCCTTTTCAGAGAGAGTCTTTGGAGTCTAGTCCAACACTCCTGAAGTCTAAGAGAAGCAGGGACAAGAAGAAAAGCCAGCACGGCTAAAAGCAAACTAAGGAGGTTATTAGAAATATAAAAGACACCCTTCAATAAGTGGAGTCCAAATGGAGATTGCAGAAAAGATAATAAGCCTTCTGGCAAGCTAAATGTGAAGCCATAACAAAGCTGGCCAAAAGCGATTTTGAGGAGGAAGGGTTCAAAATTTAATAATAAAACCTTTTTTTTTTTTTTTTTTGGCTAGATCAAAAGCAGGAAGTTTGCCAGCAAGTTGATGGGGACAATATATTACTGAAATGTAGAAAGACCATTCTGGAAGGACAAGTCCATAACAGAAAAGCTGGAAAGTATCTCAAGGGTGACTGCTCGTTAAGGAGGGCTTCCCTCTTGGAGCCAATTGCTGGGGACTGTCCTGAGGAGCTGCTGATCCTGGGGCAGTTTGAAAGTAAAGTGGATTTGAAAAAATCAACACAGCAAAAGGGGTAAGGGCCACGTTGTATTGGTGCAATTTGTGCAAAATCTCTAAAGAAACTCAAGGAGCAGTCACCTCTTATGGCACCTTACCCCTCCAGTCAGCCTTGGTTAAGAGATTTATGGTATTCTGTGTCTGACTCTGCTTTTCCAAAAGACTTCAGGACAACCAGGCAATGACAAATATGTGTCTGACTTTCATATTTCCAAACTGATCTAATATTCCTTTGTTACAGTCAAAACAGCAACAACAACAAAAAAAAAACCTTATCCCCTACTTATTGCAGAGCAAAACAGCTTAAATTTCCAGCTTCAGTTCTTTTGCATGAATAATTGTTCCAAATCTAGTTGAAAGGTAATATTGGGGTTTTATCTTTGCTTGATTTTGACAGGAGATCACTTTCTGTTCCAGCTTGAAGTCCTGTACCAGCTCCTTCAGTCTGATTCAGATTCATGCACTGCCCAGCTGGAGTGGAGAGGAAGAAAGAATTCCACCTAAAAATCAAACAGAGTCTGAGAGACATTTAGTGGTTCATATTTTTGGGAGAAAAGCTGGTGTTTTCCCACTTCCACGTGTATAAGTTTGGCTGGTTTGAAGGGCTGGCCTCAGCTCTGTTCCCTGTCCCCAAGGCTCAGTGGGAAATAAGGATTAAGTGATATTTTTGGTTAAGACATACAAGAGCCACCTGGTCCCTGCCTCATCACCAGCATAAGTGAGAGCAGCCAGTTCTTATCCAATTTCCTCTGGTCCCTCTGGAGCTCTGGAGAGCAAGGAAAAAGCCTCGAGCTCTGCACTTCATCTCTTTCCTTCTGCACTCCCATGCCTTGGTACAAACACTGCCATCTGCCTGGAGGACTGAAGTCCATTTGAGGATAAAAATCCATTTTGCCCATCTTGTACCTGCTAAGCTTCTGCACAGAGTTTGACTTCATCTGGCCCTTTTTTTGCCCTCTATGTCTACAGTCAGTGCCATAAACAGGCTGTACACCAAGACTACTAGGAGCTGTGAGCAGGTAAGGTCTGTGTGCTAGGGCTGTGCTCAGTAACAGCACAAAGCTCCCACTTCTGTGCAGTAAAACTCTTCCTGCCTGGGTGGAACAGGGCTGGGACATTTTGTGTGTGGGGATGAACCCCCAGTGCCTGTTGCTATAAACCAGATGGGCTCATTCCATCCCAGGGCTTCTTAAATACAGAGAATGTTGGTGGTGGTAATGTGTGGGCTTGCTACTTTCAGTTTAGGTCAAGGTTTAATTTTGCTTTCCAGTTTTACTTTTGAGAAACAGGGTGGTCGTTCCTAGCTGGAACTTTGACCAGCTTATCTGAACATAAAGATGAGCTTCACCAAAAATGGGGAATTGGAACCCAGCTGCACTTAAGAGGATCTTAAACACTGACTTCTGACCCCTAAACATACCTCACTTTTTGTTTGTTTGTTTGTTGTTTTATTTGAGGTTTTGTTTTGGTTTTTCTCTTGTCATGAATGGCACATAGAGACAGCAACTGTAAATGAGCATCTCCAGGTGTTTATTGTATTTGTTATACTTTGAGCTCCTAGTTTTGGTCCTCTTTACTGTCAGACACAAAACTTTGTGGGTGCTGTGGTGCTGGAATTGCCTGCAAAACCTTCAGGAATGAGCAGGCCTTTCAGAGACACTGGAACTGGAAAAGATCACCTGGTTACCTGAGAATGTCCTCAGAGTATATTGCTGATACTTTTTGTGAAATATTTTGGGTTAGCTAAAAGAGAAAAGTAAGTAGTTTCTCTCTGATATGCTTCAAATATATCCTTTTTTTTTAATGATGATTATAGCTGTCTGCACTAATGATTTTTTGCTTTTATCTTTGTTTGCAATTCATAGAATGAGGTTCTTTTCCAATTTTATGAAACTTGCATAATTGCAAATTTTGTAATTTTTCAAACTGAGACAGAACCATCTTAATTCCCTTTAATTCCCAGACAATATGACTTGTGGAAGGAAGGATGAATTTACTGAGATTTACTTCAGATGTGCTACAGTTGCTTCATTAAATCTTCCCATGCCATTTCAGATGTTCATCTGAACTAAATCTCTGTCTTTTACATTGGTGGGGGAAAATCCTCTTTGCCCATCAACTGAAATAAAATTTAAAAAAAGTTATGTCTGTCTTGAGAGAACTTCCAAAGTTTGCAAATGGCAGGACTTGGTTAATTTGTACCACAGCTATTCCCAAGGATGACTTTGTGCTCGGTTTCTCCCCACAGTGTTTCTGCCAAAAAAAAAAAACCCAAAAAACCAAAAAACAACAAAAAAAACACTCCACCCAAAAAACCCCCAAACACAAACAAACAAATAAAAAACTTAAGCAGAAAGGACCATTTTTGCACTGGTCTTTTTCTTGCTTAAAACACCACGGGGGTTGTAGCTGCCCTGGGGGCTGTGGGAGAGGAGGATGAGGATGAGGGTGGGGAGGAGGAGAAGGATGAAGATGGGGATGAGGAGGAGGCTGACAATGAGGAGGAGGGTAAGAGTGAGGATGAAGGATGAGGATGAGAATGCACATGAAGGTGATGATGAAGATAAGATGAGGATGCAGATAAGGATGAGGATGAAGATAAGGATGAGGATGCAGATGAAGATGGGGATGAGGATGAAGACGAGGATAAGGATGCGGATGAAGATGAGGATGCAGATGAAGATGCAGATAAGATGAGGATGAAGATGAAGATAAGGATGAGCACGCAGATGAAGATGGGGATGAGGACAAAGACGAGGATAAGGATGCGGATGAAGATGAGGATGCAGATGAAGATTAGGATGAGGATGCGGATGAGGATGCAGATGAAGATGAGGAAGAGGATGCGGATGCAACGCTCTCCCGGTGCCGCAGCGCCACCGCGCGTCCCCTCCGGTCCCCGCACCGCTCCTGCATCTCCGGGAGCATCCCCGGGAGCTCGGCATTCCCAGCCCGCGGGGAGCGGGGACACAAACACTTTCCAACGCCTGAAGAGCCTCGAAAGGTGTCGGAGCTGGGTTTGACCAGCTCCCGGATGCTGAAGCTGCGCTCCCGCTGCCCGCCCCACTGATGGGCTGGTCCCTTCCCTCCTCCGGCTGGAGCTGGCTGGGGATATCCGGGGGAAAAAAATGTAAATCATCACTGGGAAGCATGAGGAAGGATCACCAAACTCCAAGTTGGTGTTACTGGACTGATAGCATTATTAGCAAATATTTTACATGAGCCTGGTCTGTGTGTTTCCAGGTAACTGTGCTGGGTTGAGCAGCTCGTGTAAACAAAACAAGGTCTGGTGTATCACATTATATCAAAGCACTGAGAGAGAAACTGGCAATTGCTCATCCTAAATAATGCAATTTGATGTGAAAGGATTTTTGCCAGCCAGGGTAAAAATTCTCCAGTGAGGGGGATGCTGTGTTTTGTCCCTAAATTATGGGATTCTCCACAAACACAGGCTCCACTTCACAAGTCAGCCATGTGAGAAACATCCCTTTCTCGTTGGCTTTGGTATCTTAATTAAACACATTTGCCCAAGGAGGAGAGGTAGAGTGTCTGAGTGGTCACTTCAGCATGGCTGATGCCAGCAGACACATGGCACAAAGCCATCCCCTTTTGTCCTGTGAGCAGGAGCTCCCCTACCCCACAATTCAGAGTGCTTTGTATGGGATTTCTTCTTTGTGCTGTCTCAAACATCGAGTGTTTGTGTTCCTTTTCGGATGAACTTTGGTTCTGACCCTGCTGAGGGTGCATTGCTTGTTTTGGAAACACTTGCAATATCCCTGGACTGTTTGTTTTCCACCCCAATATGCTGCTGCATTCCTGCAAGCTTCCTCTGGTTGTAATGCAGTGTTTGGCCGGGAAACAGAGAATACAAATGAAAAACAGTGCCCCAGTCTTAGGGAAATGTAGTGAAACTGTGACAGAAAGTGTTTCATTGGAAACAAGACAAAGATTTCCAGAGAATTAATAAACAAGCAGCTGCTCAGCATCTCTGCAAGACCATCAACTCCAGATGTGCATTTCCTGGAAGGATCAGAGTATTTTGTTTAACTCTCTTCCTCTGCCCTCAGCAGGTAGGAGAAACAGAGGTCAGGTCTGGTGCTTGTGTTCCAGAGGAGATAATTAGCTATTTAATAAGTGTAGCAACAATACAATTTGCATGACCAGCTAACCATCTACAGATTTTTTTCCAGTAGTAGATCCAAACCACTGACTTTCTCCAGGTATTTGTTGTAGACCAGCACTTAACAGCACGTAAAGAGTCAGGCTCCAAAGAGGCAGCAGCAGGAAAACACTTCTCCCCTGCAGAGCTGAGCAGGATCTGTCTAATGTCGATGCTGGGTCTCTTTTGCCAGGGCAGTGGAGTTTTGGAAGGGTCAAGACCTGTCTTTTCTGAAACCAGGGCCCAGCTCCTTCACAAAGAAATAGCAGTTTCAAAAACAGTGGTGGAGAACATGGAAGCAGACCCTGGTCCCCAGGAAGTCACAGCACCATCAGCTTCTTGCACTGGGAGAGATGAAATTTCAGCTCCTGAGGTGAGGCCAGGTACTGAATTCAACAGCAGCTGCTTATGTCACCTCAGAGGGCTAGAGAGGAGTTCTGCTGCCCTGTCTCCACCCTGACAGTGCTAAAAATCCAGGTTCTCCATGAAAGCTAACACCTTTCCCTTCAAAACTTCATCCCAGAAGGATACAACATCTCAGTACAACCCTGGATGTGGCTATTCCCAGTGGAGAGAGCACAGACTGGCCCAGGGGAGCAGCAAGGGACTCTGCTCTCCCAGAAGTACAACTTGAAGAGTTATTGAACCAAAGTATTAAGACCAAAATATTGTTGAGTGTCACCAGATGCTTCAAATCCCAACAAGAGAAGCAAAAAAATAAGTGTGAGGCATCTCAGAGACGGAGGCTCAGGCTCATCCAGAAGCATGAGGAGACTTGGAGATCTTGGAGCTGAGAAAAACTGAGAAAGAGATGAGATTTTACAAAAGTTGAGGAAGAGGTAAAGTCCTAAATGACCAGCCCAGTTTCTTTCCTGGTTTTTGAAACAGCAAAGGAATTGTTAATTAAATGCCAGTGGTGGCTCTGCAGTACAGATGTGGCTGAGCCTGGCAGAGGGCAGCATGCCTTTGACACTGCAAACAAAGCTGTTTTATTGCTAAGCTAAGCAGGTCAGGCACAGACACTCACAGGGATCCCAAAATGCTTCCTTTGCACTCAGATGAGTTTCTGTATGAGCAGCAGGACATCCAGGAATCTGCTTTCCCTGGAGGAGATGATGAATGGGTCACCTCGTACATAAAAGGAGAGGGCTAACAGAATTTCTCTCAGGACAGTGTTTGGACAAACCTTTTCTTGTAAAGTAAGAGAGTCAGGAGGCAGGATTGGTTTTGCCCTGTGAGGTGGGGTAACAAAACTGGCGCTGCACTCAGTGAAAAAGTGAACTTTGGCCAGCAGCATGAAGGCTTTGAGCAGACAAAGCCTCACAGGTAATGTGAATTTCTGTAAGCACATTTGCAGATGATCACACAAACATTGAAGTGTCTGTGGAGAGGAAGGACAGGGACAGGACAGCTCCAGAGCTACCTGAGTTTTCTCTCCTCATAACAAAGCAGCACAAATGGGCTGGCAGTGGCAAATAAACCCAGCTGCACTTGGCAAAAGGCATCGGTGTCATTGCAACTTCCTCCATCTTTAGGAACTGAAAGTCTGGATAGAAAGTTCCTAGTGGGAGATTAAACTGGGTATTGCTGCAAACATGGCTTATGTTCAACACTTTAAAAGGTTTTATACTGTGAATTTATATATAGCAAAATGTACAGCAGACATGGGAAGTCATCAGATTTCTGGCTTGTCTGGAAAGTTTCTTTCTCACTCTCTGTATATACCACACAGCAGGGACAGCTTAAAGCTGGTGTCCCCATGTAGGACTGCCACAAACACATTTTATTTTTGTTTGAAGTCAGAATCTCTGGACTTACTGCCTTTCTCCTCGGACTGCAAACATAAACCTCTGCAATTGCATCCAGGCAGATCTTTTTTTCTGGTGAAGAACAGCACATAACCTAAATTTTGCTTTTGAGATCCTCCGTGTAACAGGACAGAATTCCAGAGGCATGAAGGGTGGTGGAGTGATTGACTTTCAATAGCAAGGGGATGCCTCAATTCCTTCTGTGCCCTTGGAGATCATTTCTTTGTATATTGTTCTGCCACTTGCCTAGAAAAACAGTTTCTGCAATTTAGGAGTTAAACCCAGCATTAGCAGCAGGAAAATCAGTGCACATAAGGAAGAAAACCCATTTGGTTCTGGGCAGAGGCACAGAGCTTTGGGGCTCTGTTTAATATTCACTGTGCAAACTCCTGAGAAATTAATGTCCACTTTTTAAGTTTCACTGGTTGCTTTTTGGGTTTTTGGGTGGGGTGGAGAGATGGAGGATTCTTTTTATATCAAGACCTACAACAGGGTGTAGAGTAAAACTGATTAAATCCATTTCATCCTTCATTAGCAATGATCTCTCCAGGCTTCTGGTAGTAACTTGACATTTCAAATATTGGCAAAGTTTGTTCTTACTCTCTTGTAGATGAGCTAAACATTTTCACCCCTTGAGATCATAGATCACAGCTTTGCTTCACCAGCTTCAGCTAAGGATCTCACTGACACCAAAACAGAGCAAGGAACAGCTAAATGCATCCACTGCTAACACTGTTAGTGGTGAGGAACCTGGGACTCCTGGCATCTCCACCTTTGAGGCAAGTCCAAAGCCAATTGAGAAGAAAGGTTGCTACAGAGTGCCAAAAGGTGAGAGAGTAACCTTTGAAGTTACCTGCTTTACAGTAGCTCTAAAAACCATTTTATTTTCTGTGGGAAGAAAATATGGAAAGGTGACTCATATCATTCACTCAGTAGTTAGGCTTTTCAGTGACATGTAGACAACTCACCACAAATTATTGTGATTAGATTCTGTTCCCTTGTCTGAAAAAAAAATCAGCCTGTATTTCAAATTCTTGTCAGGCTCTTTGTTGAAAGTCTTTTGTCTGTAAATAAATTTCAGCAAATAATAGTGCAAGGTTTAAAAGAGACTGGCAGCATGCTCATCTTCTGTGAAGTGTTTGTTTTTATAGGCTGTGTTTTTAAAGAGGAAGGCTTTTTTAAAATAGAGCATGTTGGGAAATGCTGCTCATTTATCTTTGTCTAAAATGCTGAGTGGCAGCAGGAGCAGCTTTCTCCTGTGGGGCCAGGACACCAGTCCCTCTCTGGACTGTTTGACCAGACTGATTTCATCTCCCCTGCAGGGCGGGGCAGCCCAAGGCCTGGGGTTTGAACCCACCCCAGCAGATGCAAGGGCAGTTTGGGGCAGAGCCTGATGTCAGCTTGGTTCCCATCTGTGGCAAACAGCAAATGCAGCAAAATGACTTCACTGGGAGTGTTTTGTGAAGCTGCCAATGAACTACTAAGGAAATTTGGGAAGGCTGTGAGAGTTTAAACCTCCAGCAAGACACCAACTCCAGCTCATCTGTACAGCTTAGGTAATGCCTCTTTGCCCGTGGTGCTTGTATAAAGTCAGGAATTACAAGGTGATGGGGTTTGCCTGCTCCAGGCAAATGGGTTTGCTAAATCCACATGACCTCCTGTCCCAGAAAAAAACAATTCCTTTAAGCAAAAGGCTGGATTTTACCCAGATTTAGAAGAGCAGATTGCTTTTCCATGAGCTGAGTTAGCAGGGGTGTGTCACCAGCTGGTGGCAATGATCAGGCACTCTGTGATAGGCTAGGAAAGAGTAAGCCTTGCTTTAATGACAGCTGTGTTTTGGTGAGGTGTTTTGTGAGCTGAGGTCTGGCTGATGGAAAGCAAGAAGAGAAAAAAAAAAAAAACCGTTGCTGAAAAGGTAAGATATTGGTGATGGTAATCAGAAATATGGTTTTCTAGATGAACTGCTCTTTCTTGGGTCATGTTTTAAGCAAAGCCATTTGTATTTGGTATTGTAAGTTACCCAAAATTAAAACAATTCACATGTAGCTTAGCATGTGTCTTATGTCCTGCTAATGAAGATTTTTAATATTTTATTTATATTATAATAAACATGGCTACTGATGAACTCTAGAAATATTCCTCCCCAGTTCTGTAGCCCTCACACCTGCTCAGTTTCCTCACGCAGGGTGGCAGCATTGCTGGTGCTTTTTTTGTGTGTGTGTTTTGGGTTGGGGAGGAGGTTGTTTCAAGTTTAGTGTTATTTTTGAATGGTCATTTTGGTTCCTGGTGTGTGACCCTCCCCCCAGTGCTCAGCTGGAGTGGACAGAAGCCAGTGCACCAAGGTGGGTTGAGTTTCTGACTTTTTTATTTGCTGAGATACTAGAAATTCCTGAAAAAAAACTACACAAAACCTTGAAACTTTTCTTTTAAAAAGCAACATAATTAAGTCCTGAATTACATCAATTTGCACCCACTCAGTTGATCCAAGTGCCTGTAAGCACCAAACCAGCTCCCTTGCAATTTAGCTGCTTATTCATGTATTCCTACTGAAATTTAGCTGCCCCTTGAGCAGAAGGATGTGCCCAGTGTAACGAGGAGGGGACAGCTATTTTGTGGACTGAAAGAATTTTTCAAAAGCATGAACATCTCAGTACCTTGGTTCTCACTCAGAAAGTGGTGCCTTATTTCTCTGTTGAGTATTGGCTGTTATGTTTCTCCTTGTATTTCTTTTTTTTTGGGGGGGGTGGCACATAACTTCTATTTCTGGTCGATAAAATGTGAAATTGTGCTCACATCAGGGTGGTAGTTTTGATACAAAAAGGCAGTAAAATACTAACTGTGTACAAATGATGAATGACATTAAAGGACCAATATCAATGCCACAGTGAGTGACAGGCAGGACTAAAAGGACAAAAATGAGCGTGGCCTCTCTTTCTTTGAAGATGATCTAGAGCCAATCTTGAGCATCAAGAGCCCTCAATCCACCAGAAAACATGCAGGCATTAAAGCATGTAAACTAAACTGCTGTAGTATAATTGAGAAGCAATTTCAGGACTGGGTTTCACTTTGAAGGGAACTGGGACACGTGGAGCTGCAGCACAAGTGCACGGGAGCTGAAAATGCAGAGCAGGTCCAGCTGTTCTGAATAAACTCTGAATGGCCCTTGCTGAAATGATTATTCTTCAAAGTACAATGAAATACATCTGATGGAGGAGAAAACACAAGAATTGGTTACTTGCCCTGATCTTCTTTTGTTTCCACAGGTAGTTTGAAGCAAAGTCTAATTTCCTCAGGTACTATTAAACAATTAATTAACTTAATTATCTAGAGAGTATGGCTGCCTATTTGGATAGCATATTAATTGAAGCCAGTTCTTTTCTTTGATGCTGAAGGTGATCACAATCTCCTGAGTAAGGCATTAGCCCACTAGAACAAGCCTTGCACAGCAAAAATGAACAAAAATATGCAAATACAACTTAAAATGAAAAGAAACTTGCAAATGCTGCTTTATTTAATTCATACAATAGGGAGGCACTTTTACATTAAAAAAGAAGTGCAGAGGTTTCATTATTAACTACAAAACCCTAAAATATTACTCCATGAAAACAAAGAGAAATAGTGTCTGTCTGACAAAGTGATTGGTTTTCCTTTCATTTCATTTCTATACAATTTATTACATTTAAACAAACAAAACCTAAAAAAATCTCTAAAAAACCACAGCAAAAAACCTTTTATTCTGTTCCTGCAGGCCAGAAGCACTTAGAACACTGATGACACTTTGCTTTGTGTTCCTCATCTCTTACTTTCTGTGCTTGTTGTATGAGGCAGAGTCTGACCCAGGGGCTTTCCAAGATTAATGGCTGCCACAGAGATATTATAAAGAAAGTGACCATGTATTTATTTGATGTCAAAAGTCTCAATTCAGCTCTGCCTTGCATACAAAACCTGCTTGTTTCAGTCAAGTTATTCTTCAGCTAAGACCTGCATGCAAGAATGTGTGTGCTGGTATGGTGGAAGAGCAGGGCAGGGTGACTGCAGAAAAACTCCTCCATGGAGCCAGAATTCCAAGCTTGTTTTCCATGCCATCCTAAAAAAGTGACCTAGTATTAATGGCAATGAGCCCCTGGGTGTCAGCTTCTTGCTGGGCTGTACTAGGTGGAAGTTGGGAGCAAATCCTGTATTGCACTGCCCAAGTGGGAAGTGAAGTTACCAGGAAGTTCAGCCAAAGCAGCAATAGCACTGAGAGATGGGCTCAGATTCTGCACTAACCCTTCAATTTAACACTGGAAGAAACTTCACTGATGTCACTCAGGGTATCCCTGGAGAAAGGCAGTCCTCCAAATGAATATTGACACAATCCATCCTTCTGGACACACACTTCCACTTCAGTGTCTCAAGTGAAGACAGCAGAGTTGGGGTCAGGAATGCTGGCAGATAAATGTCTCCGTGCTTGATGGATGAGAGGATCTATTTATACCTCACGGCAATTCTCGTGCTATTTATTTGGTTTGGGGTTAACAAAACCACCAGGTGAGCTGCACAGGGAGGCTGCTGGTGGTGTGAAAACGAGCTTGAAGTGGAAAGAACACTCAAATGATGTTAAAGAAATATTGGAAAGGCTCGAAATCAGCACACCTGAGGAAAGCAATACTTTTCTAATTACCTGTTGGTTTATTAAAGTTGGCTGAGCAGAATATGGCTTTACGTTCTGAGGTTACTAGCAAAATTCAGGCTTTCAATGGCAGCAGGGCTCACAAATAAATCTGTTCTGGAGCTCTCTGAAGGCAAGGTTACCCTAAATAAAGGGAGGATGGATCATCAGACTGTGCTTATGTTGAGCAGTGCTAGATTTTGATGGAGGAAGTATTTGCTGCAATTCCTTGGTTTTACTCAGGAAATTCCACTTTGATGTCCTGTGATGCAGAGCTCCTTCCTTCAAGCCATTTCCTCTGTTTTTCAAAATTGCCTGGGGTATGTTTTAGCCCACTTTGAAAGCAAACAACCTGACCTGATCCAGAACTCTTTTCAAACTCTAAAGCTGGGTTCTAAAGACAGACACATTAAAGCTGGTCCAGTATAACAAAAACTGTTTTCAAAAACTGGCTACTTAAAGAAACACTTCCATTTTTGAAGTTGCTTTACCAATATAGATACAACCTGTAAACATATTCACAGAGAGTTTGGGCTACAGATTCCAGGGTATTTTTTTTTTCTTTACCAAAACCTGTATATTACAAAACCTGTAGAGATTTTTCTTTGCATGGTATGCTTGAGAAAGTTTAATAAGTCTGGTTTCATTTAGATTCTGATACATTAAAATTATTTGCCACTTGCAACTTTGTGCTGATATATGAAATAGAAGATGTAAAATTCTTTCTAAACAGAAATTCCTTAACTTTCTCTCCAAGCTAAATGTGTCAAAGGACACAGCATGAACATGGAAGATAAATCTAGCTTTAAGATTTCCCACTGATATATAAAAGAATGTTTTACAAAATTTTGATCTTGATTGTCTCTTTCCAGCTGAACAGAGAGGGTTTTTTTCCCCCCATTCTATATTGAAAGGGAGAAAACCATGCTGCTGCTTATTTCCCTGGCACATCTTGCATGAAATAATGCAAGCTCCATTATGGCATGAGACTAATTACACAAATTATATCTGAAAGAAGAAAAGTTAAATTAAGATCTGAACAGTTACTGCATGATCAGGGGGCACGAGTGAGATCTGATGTCGTTGTGTTTGGAAATGGCTTCATCCAGATCCAGCTGTCTGCTGTTGACCTTCACCTCCATGCAGCCGTTATAAAAAGCAGTCACTGGTGTAGCACCCAGAGGAACATCTGCACAGAAACACATTCACTTTATCAGGCCAAGGCATGCAAATTCCTATGGATTTTTCAGATCAGTCAAAACATGGGGAATGCTTGACTCCCCATCCATTATTTAGTCATGGGAGAAAAGGAGCAATTTGGCAGGAACCACTTGAATTCTTCTCCCTTTTCTTTAAGATCAAGATCAAGTCAGCACAGCTGAGAAAAGCCAGTAAAATGTTAAATATGCATTAGAAGGCTGTTCCCATCCAGAAACTGAACTCCAGGAATGTTTTCCATAGCAGCTCTTCCTGTATTAACAGCAGTGAACCAAGAGTTTGTTTCCTGGAGCCCACTGTCCTTGTCCTGAGCTACAAACAGCTGTTTCTGGGCTTAGAGGTCACACAAAGAACTGTCTTGCTTTTGCCAGGAAGCTACTCTAGATTCAAATCTGCAGCTTCTCACTTGGGGCACTCCTGGGAACTTCACGTGTTCTCCTGCTTCCTCACTGCTGCTTCCAAGTGAATTCTCTATGAAAGATTCACTTTATCTGCTGCTCGTTTAGGTATTGTTTGGCTCAGGGCAGCATTAGATCATGGACATGCTTCCAGGAAACAATATGTTGAACTCAAGCAGGCATTGCTCTCAAGTCTTAGGGTACAAATGGCTTCTTACAAGGTAGACCTAAGTCGATGCAAGCACCTTCAGCAATTAGAATGAGGGAGATTAAGAGCTGATCTCAAAAGCACCCTCTTTTTTTTCAGGTGTTAATCGCCCTAACCCTCCTTAGGAGATAGATTTGGTTCTCTTAGGAACAAGAAACGTTGTTTTCTCTTGATTTTATTTTGCTGTAAGCTGAGGTATTGCACAAGGAGTCCTATAGAATTGTTCCCTTTTGCTTTTTCCCCTCAGTGAGGAAAACACTGCTGCCACAGAACTATGGAAATTTCATTTTACCTGCACTGGTTGTGCTGAAGTAACAGAGGAATACTTCCACCACTGTTACTAGTTTGTAGAAAGGGGTATCAAAAATGGGGACTTATGGTCTTCATGAAATGCATGGGGTTTCTGAACACAGAGGCTTGTTTTTTGGGGGTTTTGTTTGTTTTATTGTGTTAATTTGCAAGTTTAAGTTAGCTTTTAAAGCTTAAAACAGAGATGACAAAAAACTGGGGTTAAGGAACAGCTTCTTAGCTCTTTGGGATGCCTGAATAATGCAAAGCTCTTCATTCTCAAAATGTCAATTTCTCTATGGCTGGCAGTGTACTAAAAAAGAATCATTTAAGCATCACAAAGATGGAGAGGCCCAAGAAATGACTGGAATCTTAGTCACTGGGGCTCTGTTAAACTGTTGACTCACCTGTACTAAGTAAAAACTGACTCATTCCTTGTCAATTCAAGACATGTCAGTCAAATTTGTAGCATTTTCTGAGGAATTGTGATTCATTCTTCATAAAATAATAATGGGATACAGAAAAGTTCTACCAATAGCAACACTGTAACCATGGCATCTTTCCTCTAGCAATTTTCAAGTTTTAATTCAGATTTTGACTATTTCTCACCTGGGGGTAATGTTAACATTATGTTTCAATAATGTTAACTTGAAGCTTGCCTTGAACAAAGTATTTGCTGTTTCAGCACGCTCTCTGTCTCATGAAGATTGCTAATCATCTCTCGCCCAGGGTTTAATTGTTGAAACCATATTCCTGACTTCCCCTTCTGCACTTTTGACACTTGGGATTATTTACAAATACCTGCTTTTCTTATATTTTTGATGCAGTTCCTCAATTGTGCCAGATGGTGGCATTTCAGAAACGTGCAATGCTCACCCAACTCAAAAATCAAGACATTTTCCAAATTCAAACCTCGAGAGAGCCACATCGTAATATCCAAATAATGCTACTGTTAAAAAGCTGATGTGCCTCCAAAGCTGAAATGACTGGAAGAAACAAGAAGCACTTCAGGGAAAAAAACTTTTTCTTTTTTTAATAAATGTAGGCTTTTCCTAGCATGGGTAAAGCTGAATACAATCAGAAATAATCAAATTAATGAAAAGAAACAGGCCTCACCTGGCAGGCCACCCAGGTAGGTGACAACATTTGCCATCATTGCTTGATGCAGAGTTGAGAGCTGCTCGGAATTGCTTCTGTCTGTGTGTGAATCAACAGCCAGTTCAAGCTCCTGGTTGGTCACTACAAGTCCAACCTGCACTCTCCTGGGGGTACACAACTTCTTTGATTCCAGCTGTGCAACAGTGATGTTCCCAATGGTCACAGTGATTTTCTAGATGGAAGAATGGTAGATCACCAAAGATGTCACATGTAACTTTAACAAGTCATTACACTTGGTTCTGGTGCACTTTGTATTTGCAAGTAGAAGAAAATATTAAATACTGGTACCTTCAGCTGGAAAAGCTGATGTGCAATCATCACTTCGGATGATGAATGCCATTCTTAAATTTATAAGTAAGAATGTTTCACAGGGAACAACTTTGGCTACAGTTCTGAGGTGAAATCCTGTTTCACCTACAGTTTTAAAGGTACCCAAGTGTTCACCACAGGTTCTTATTTTGGGAAAAAAACCTGGAGCAGCCATGGTGTATAATTATGCTCTAGCTTGGGATGGTTGATGTAGAGAGATGTAAATGGAAACTTAAGGACAACAAAATCTGTTTATAATTTGGAACTAACATAATGAGCTTACTGTATACACTGCTGTCATAGTTCTCTTTCTGCTCTGTGTGTTTGGAAGGAAAGGTTAAAGAAAACACGATGTAATGGATCTGAGCTCAGATTACATGATGTAATCTCCCTTGTGTGAGTGATTAGTGCTTAGTCACTGCTGCAGCAATCATTAATAGAAAGATATTTTCTGCACATTATTATTCGATCTAATTTTCAAAATATTGAGGCTACCAGCTCCACTGCAAGTGTGTGAGTAGCTTTTTTTTTTTAGTTTGATTTTTTTCACCTGGCAGCTGCTAGGAGAAGTGTAAGATCACCTGTGAGTCAGAGGAGTTAGAGTCCACTATGGACAAGGCAAGAGGCACTGTTTCATTAGAAACCAAGGCAAACATAACGCCAGTGTCTGTGGATGGGCGAATAGTCAGAGTCACATTTATTAGCCAATCTTCAGCACTGTCAACATTATCTGTTTTAAAGAGAATAATTGAAATTAGTAAATCCACCTGCTGATGAAAAAAATTAATATGGGGTTAAAAATTAGTATTTAAATCTCCTCCCTGCTGTGGAAAAATTAGGGCTAATTCTTGAACTTATAAAAAGAACTATAATTCTAAAGAAACCCAAGAAATAAAACAACAACAAAAAAAAAACCAGCTAACTTTTAATCCTGGATCTTCAATAGTGTCCAACCTCTGCAAATAAACTTCTGAATGTAAAGCAGTCCAGAAAATGAACAGATGACACTACCGTGATCAGAATTCTCATTCAAGCAGATTCCTAATAGAAGTTAAGGGAAACACTGGTGGATGCAGAAGTGTATAGCTTAGTTTGTGTGCCTTTCTTATTTTCTTTCTTTTAAAATTTCATCAGTTCCATCACCAGCTGAACAAAAACCATAGGGATAGAAAAATACTTACTATAGTTTAGCTGGAATGCTGCCATTCCAGTGCCAGGGTAGAAGGATCCTCTCCCCACTGCTACTAAACAGTGTTTGCTTTGTTTTTCTTGAATAACTTCATTCACTCCTGAATGTCCCTGGTTCATCAGGTTCCAGGCCCGGATACAACCATCCAGATGAGGGTTAATCTACAGCAGAATGACAGCATTGGGGGTTTGAGTCCAAAGTTGGTTTTAAAATGTTAATAATGAGGCATTCTTTTCCATATCAGCTTATTTCTATGTATTTCAGTTTTATCGATGCTATAGGTTACAACAGTGATGCTGGGAGAAAAATAAGTGGCAGGCATTTGGTGCCTCAGCCTTCAAATGGTATTTCTGGTTTAACATTTCCCACTTTGCTGCCAAGGATCTGGACAAAAAGAGATTGCTTCCACTTTTAAAGCTCATTTGACAAAGACAAAAGGACAGCAGATTTTCTGTAGCTGAAAGAAAATGATCACCAACAATGCTCCTTGTTCAAAGCTTTATCTTTATATCAAAGTACAAAGAAATTTCTGGAATTGTTTTCTATTGGATAAAGGGATGTTATTGTATTGTTCCATGATTTTTTCTCTGCTTTGCTTTTGAGAAAATTTTTTTTTTTTAATCTAAACTCTCTGTTGAGATTGCCAATTAGTTTGAAGGCTCCTGGACTGTAAAGGCAGTTGCAACAACTTGACTGTAGCCATTCTTGAGGCTGGGAGACTGAAAAAATCATGGGCCTTGTTCAGCCTGGGCTGTTGTAAAGCCTTGTAAAAACGAAAGCTCACTGTGCTGCCTGCACAGTGAATGCTGCACTCATTTAGAGCTTAGCAAAAGCCAGGACCAGGACATGAATCACCCTGAAATGCTCTCTCAGCAGCAGCAGTGGTGGTGATTTAGGGAATCTTAAAGCTATATTAGGAAACAGGCTACAGAATCCTCAAAGATTAGACCAGAACTGCTGTGTTTTTACAAGTGAAGCCTTATTGAAGGCAGACTGAAAAGCTTCACACATGTTTATTTTCAAAACAGTGGTTTAATAACCACATTTTCATTTTCTAAATGGGTTTCACGCCAGGCTTGCTTCTTCTGTGAGTCCCAGGAGTACAAAACTGAACAGAGCATGATCAATCAATATTAGTCTTATTATTATTTAATTACCTGTTTAACAAGAGCACTGTCCACTCTGACAGGAAATCCTGCAATATACACCTTGGTTTCCAAGAATCCTTGGGATTGTTTAAACAGAGTTCCTGGACTATTAATACTCATCACAGCCTCTTTAGCTATTTTTACACTGATGCTGTGTTCTAATTCTTCAACTGATACCTGGAATAAAATACAAATAATTACATATGCACACATACAAAAATGTAGAATATATAAATATTTTAATATATTTTTTAATAATTACATAAGCCCTATGAAGCATGACTAATGTTTCTTTAAATATCTACCTTGTAAAACAGTTTTAGTGCAGTCACTATTTAGATTGTATTTGAACTTGATGCAGAACAGCTGTCCATATCTAGGGACATTCATAGGAGGGTAACAAAATCCAACTGACATTAAAAATTTGGTGTGCAGATTGTGTAAGTGAGAAAGGCTTTTCATCTCAGGTATGAAGGCTTGAAAAGCAAGATGAATTTTTGGTCTAGCAGATGTAAAACTTGCTCTAAACACAAAGTGTCCAATAATTGTGCACTTGACCATGCAATCAGAGTTTTGAATATTCTGCCATTTTCCTTTTTGTGCTTAAAATTAGCAAGTGCTATGTTGACAGCTAGACGCAATTCTCTTTAATTTGATTGTTAAAAGGTAGCAGAATTTCCCGATGCAAGGCATTCCTATGCATTTCTAGGTTGGTTTTTAAATCTGGGGTTTGAGTGCATGATTTTAAGCCTTTTAGTAGTTTAGTTTAGTTCAGTTTCTCCCTACTTTATTTATCAGCTTCCCATAGCGAGTAAAAGGAAGGGAATGGGAGATGAAAATCCAGCTTACTATATGCCACAGTCCATCATTAATGGCCTTGCCTCCACTGGTGACTTTTGTTCCATACTCATTCTTGAACTGAATCTCAATTTTCCCATCTCGAAGAGCAAGCAAGATCCATGCTGAGCTGTCCAGGGATTCTGCATACAGGATCACCCCCTCCGCGTCGTACGTCCGGAAATCAAACTCTGCTGTAAATCTGAGTTGTGAAGAAGGAATCTTAATAAGAAGACAGGAAAGGTGAAATATCGTACAGCCTAGGATAACTCAGTAGTAGGGTTAGAGAAAGGTTCATGGATAATAACTTTTGGTGTCTCTGAGCAGTTGTGATTTCTTGCATAGTTAGTCAAAAGCAGAATGGAACATAAGCCTTGTTGACTCAGATCCAGTGGGAAGTTTTCAGGTTAACACCCTGGGATTTGAAAGAACCTTGATGCAGTTCCCAAATTCACTTTGAGCTTTACTTGTGAAGGACATTCCACTCCCCCAACTTAGAACAGTGCTGTAATTAATATTCTTATTGCATTTGGTAGGGATGCAATGCAGACAAAATAGAAGATCTGTGATGTGCTTCAGTACAGCTGGGTTTCCAGGTGTTGTCCTGAAAGAATTATAAACTAGAAATTCCCTCTGCCTTTTATGCGCCATTCTCTCACTTGAGGATTTGTTGGCTGGGTCTAGGTTGAGTGTGTGTACGCAGCAAAATTAGGACTTACTGTGCAGTGGAAGAGAGGAGAGTAGAAGTAGAGTGGAAAACAGTCTTTAGGACTAGACAAAACAGAGTAAGGGTGAAAGGAGAAAGCAAAGCATTTGGAAGCTGGGGTTTGCCAAGGCAGCTGTAACTCAGAACTGGGGTCGCTGTCCCTCGCAGTGTTGCTCTGTGTCCCCTAGATGGGGCTGTCCCTCGCCAGACGCACCCAAAACCTCTCTGTATTTACGCCAGACTTCAAACATTTATCACCTCTGAAAGCTCTTCCAGGACAGCTTTAGTGCCCGGTCAACTTGGAACAGCGGCAGAGGACAGAGTTCTCAGTATTTATGTCCATCTGTACGGTTCTGAGGCTCTGGGGATCACCAGCTCAACAGCTGCTGCAGCTGGTACCTTCCAGTTGTTTGGTCACTAAGTCAGGGACGCTGCAATTTTGGCTGCTGCAGCAAAGTCCAAGAGCAGTAAAGGGGTCAGTGCCACGGGCGATTGCTCTGACAGCTGTAAAGAAAACCATCCAGCTGGTGCCCTAGACGAGGTACTGTGCTCTGTGGGTGTCCTTGGGACACTCTGGGTGTGAAAGGAAGCCCAGGGAGTGGCAGAGGGGCAATGGCCTGATTTTGTTGCTCAGCAGGATGGGGAGAGCACGTCCCAGCTTCTACTTGGAGCAAAGGTGAAGCAGCAGCAACATCCAAACTAAAGCCATTCCCATGTGTAACTGGAAGCTATACTGTAACTATTTTCATATAACTTCTGGATTTTATGTGGATAATTCTAAATGCCTTCCTGTTTATTCATTCATTTATCATGTAAAGGTATCTTATCCAAGGGGGAGATGGTGATATAATTTAGGCATGCAATGCACTCTTCCTAAACCCTCAGAAAATTAATGGAAACAAATGTCTGTCGTTCCAATGCATACTTTTATCAATAGCAAATGCTTACCTTGTGACATTTGGCAGTTTGAACTTTAAGTAGAGAACAGGAGTTCTTACAAATTGCTCTGCCAGGTAAAGCAGTTGATAATTCTTTTCAAGATTCAGTGGGATACACTCAGTAACAGACTGAAAATGGTAGAGAAAAACAAGCTGTTAATGTATTGTGATAGCTTATGAAGCAACTCCTGTTGTTGCCTGCTAGCCTTTTTTATTTTTAAAGTAATGGCTTCTGGTTTTTTTTGTTGTGTTTTTTTTTTTTTTTTAATTTGAATACCTATGCACAAATGAAATAGTGTGGCTTTGCTTTTGCTTGAAACATCCATTATTTAAACTGCTGGAGGATAATCCAGGTTGACACACAGTTCTGGCAGATTGAAACTAATATTTAAATATTTAGATTTTGAATTAAGAATTCCCATCTTCCATCAGACACTTTTCTTTCACCAGGGATATATGACACCCACCTTCTAGGGAACTACCAAGCTCCATTATTAAATTCTGCAGAATCTAAATCTGCTCAGGTGTTAGAAGGGAACAGACCAGAGCTGTACCTTGGGAAGACTGTTAAAGAGCAATTAAAGAATCACAGTGCTTATGGACAAGCAGGAGTCTCAAAGCCTCTTTGATCAAATTTGAATCCCTCAAAACATTCTGTCTGACTGTCTTCTACTCTGGCTTTGCTATTCCTGATGCAGCAGTTCCATTAAATGTACAGGTGCTCTTCTTGAATTTTATGCCTACTTCATTTTATGGCTGCTGGTGTCACTATCCTTTAGATTGAATATATTTTTAGCTGACTGAACTTTTTTTTTCCCAATTAAAAGGCATGAAATTAACTTCCAGATAGAGAATTAATCACTTTTGAACAACAGTACTGAAAATAAGAGCATCTTCCAGCCTCATTACATCTGACCATTTCCAGGATGAGCAAAACTAAATAGAATGACTGCCAATTACTGTTCATTAAATTTCAGAAAGTACAAATAAGACCTAATACACAGATCCTGGAACTTGTGTCAGATCTTGTTCCTGCAGTTTAAGCCAAATTTTGTTACGCTGTTTTTTTTTTTTTTTTTTGTTTTTAGAAGTGTTTTATTGTTGTTAGAAGTGTTTTATTGTTGGCAGTTATCTGAGCTCACTTCACATGACATCTCAGACTGCATGAACTTTTCAAAGTATACAGAGGGCCACTTCCAAAAAAATCCTTGGACTGCAATCCTTCAATCCAGATTCTCTGGAGTTTCAAACTTTCTGCTCCTAAGAAGTGTAAATTTTCAAACTGATCAAGAACAGCCCATTTTGGCTGCAAGATGTTCTCCAATTGGCAAGTATTACTGAGTGCTTTTCCTTAAGCTATGGCAGATGAGAACTTTGGAAAACAATCCAGGCTTTTTTTTCAATCCGAACAGAGTAATTCTGAAACAGTGAGCGAAAACTTTTGCACAGCCTAAGGAAAACTTGGGAACATATGGACAAAAGGAACATTCTGTCTCTGAGTGGGCTGAACAGGAATTATTTGTTTGATAGGAGAAAGCTGAGGCTTATTTTGGAAGCAGCAGGGAATAAAGATGCCTGGCTAAAGCAAGCTGCTTTTGACAGGACTCCTGTAAATGAGCATGCATGAACTGAATGGCATCCAAATCCCTGCTGCTTCCTGAGCCAAACCATAGATCAGAATCCTCAGCATTTTCTCAGGAATTTTTAATCAGTTCTCAAATAGCTTCCTATTTTCCTTAATCCAAGCTATCCTCTCATCAAGAAATACCAAACTTTGTGATTTTCCACATGAAATTTTACATAGCACAGTTTTACCTCACAATTCTTCATGTCCTTAGAGAGCTTGAACCCTTTCTTGCCATCACAATAGCAGCTGTAACTTCCTGGTGAGTTCACACAGAGTTGAGCACAAATATTTTCAGCACATTCATCAATATCTAAGGGAAATTAAAGCAGACAGATTTTTTTCTTCATGGCACAGACTGAAAACTAACACAAATTATGGAATAACAGACCAGAGAGATTCTCTGGAATAACATGAATCCAAAAGGTGATTCAGTAATCTGATAGAGGCCTGGAATGCAGAGCTGGAGACAATTTGGTCTGATTTCTGAAACACAAGGTGGCTGAATAGTGAGAGACCTCATCAGTTGGTACCACAGATGGCACAAATCCCATTCTGGGTCAGATCTCTTCCTTTCCTTGTAAGACATGATGAGAGCTCAGGTTATTAAAAGTATATATGTCAAATATGTGAAGAAATGATGTGCTTTATTAATAAAAACCCCAAATAATCTTAGCACAAAATACCTTTTAAAATAACATACAATAATCTCATAATGCCTAAGTTTCAGCATCTACTAGTGGAGAAGAATAGTCTGATTTGAGCTGTGATTTAAGCAAAATCAATAGAAGAACTTCATTTTGTATCTAGTAGGTTGTGCAAAATAAGTAATTTTAAAATGAAAGGCTGTTTAAATGGCCAATATAAATTTTTCATTTCTAATATAGAAACAAAATCTCTCCTTGACAACAGGCTCCAATGAGGGTGATTTGGGCTTCAGATTAAAGCAACTCCAACATTTATTCTGAAACAAATAGCCCCTCTCGTGGGAAGAAAAAATTTTATACCAATGCATGCATTTAAATCTGGGGGTTTTTAGGACTACAATACTTTTTTCTTGTTTTGCTGTTGCTTGGAGGAAGAGAGGTAAGGAAAAAGATAACAAACCCTGTTCTGTTCTTCAGTCTAATAGTATCTGTCATCACAGAGATAGCTGTGCATAAATGCATGTAAATTTAATTTTCCTAATAAGCATAATTGAGTTTAGCCACCTACAAGCAATACAACAATGAAAAGCTCATGTCATTTAGGATTTCTGTAAGGCTACATTCCTGTCAGGCTGCACAATCCTGTCCTTAGACAGGATTTGGTGACTCATTTAATGTGGTTACAACAAGGTCTAAAAGCTTAGCACCATAATCCTCCTGCTATGGAGGTAAGACTTTCCCTGCTGGAACGTCATCATCTTGCAACCTCCTGAATCCATGTCCCAGTAGAAACACAACACTTACATGGGTTGCATCAAATTGAGTTTATCTGAAGGAAACCCTAAGAGGAGTAAAAATTAATTACTGAGAAGTTTTTGTCACTTTGGTGCATGCAGGAATAGAAAATTGTCAGTAGTGTTTTAATCCCACAGAAACTGGACAAAGAGCTGACACCTGGGTATGTAATCACTGCCACTGTGCAGAGTTTTGTCACAAAAGACTTGCAGGAAAAGCCATGGAACAAAAGATTCATGGCCAGCAAGAAGCTGCTTTTGTGCCCTTGTGAACAGTAATACAAGTCAGCTTTTAGAATAAAAAAGTTACTGATAGATTTTTCTTAAACTGACAGTGTAGAAGATTCATCTTCATTGTAGAACTCTTAAGAGCTTTCATATCTGTTTACAAATGAAATTTAATTTCTGATGTGCAGTAAACAGAAACTTTAACAAGCAGAGAGAAATAAAACATATTCTAAGACAAATATGCAAATACTTTCAACACTGGAGAAGTTATGAGTGGCTTCATGCTACTTCACTGCAAGCTATGATACTTTCCAACTTTGCTATAATTGTTACAGAACTTTGGAAATTTTTAATTCCAGACTGTCATTTCAGGAAAGAATCTTTTGGAGCAGCTCCTTTTTTCACAGTTGTTTCTTTGGATATTTAGAAATAGTTTTATTTGATATTTGAGGTCTCCATAAAAAAAACTTCTAAAAAAAATCTTTAGAGAACTGCCATGCCGTCATGTAATACAGCCTGACAACAATTAATTTAATAAAGAATATGAAGATCCAGAAATGCACTGGTAGATGAGGAGCTGAGTTTGAATAGCAGCGGATTGAAAAAAGAAAAACGGAAGAGGAAGATGAAAGATATGAAAAAGGGGGAGCTGGGGGCAAAGACCAACCTTCACAGTTCTTGGAAGTTGAATTATATCTGTAGCCTTCTGGACATTCACACTCATATTTCCCCTGGGTGTTTTTACAGATGGCTGTCCCACAGATGTTTGGATGTAGCACACATTCATTTATATCTAGAAACACAAAAAAAAGTTATTAAAAAACAACTCCCACTCTTGCACACCATTTTTCTTCCCAGCCTTATCCAACACTGCAAACTGAGTGAGGCTGGCAAAATTTCTTGGGAGCTCTACCATGCTGTCACAGCAGGCTAGAGCTACAGGCAGAAAGATTTCCAGAGGGCTGTAAAAGACACTTCTGCATGCCCCCAGTGAGAAAAAATTCTCTGCCTGCCTATCTTTCCAATCCCTTCATGCCTTCTGTCAGTAACAGGGAAAGGGATGCATGTCTAGGAAGACAGAGAGAAACAGGTTTCCCATAAACTAAACCAGACTGCATAGTAAAATTCCATCTTAGAAAAAGACATCTAGAAAGACAAGAGATAATCCAATCAGAGGTACTTCCATGCTACAATCAATTCATGTCAGTTTTCTTTTAATTGGCTATGCTGAGAGGTGTTCAAGTCCCTCACTGTCTCTATATCCCTCAAACCATTTTAGTGTCTATCTTCTGTCTTGTTTCCAATTTGTCAATGTCATTTTCCCCATGCAGATGTGACAATGGGATTCAGGGTATAGTATCAATCTTACTAAGTGTCTTTGAGACAGAAAAATAGCAGATTATGGTCATACTTCACTCCCAATCATGAATGTAGAGATTATTCTGGTTCTCTCTGTGGTCTTGTAGCAGTTGTGGAAATGGTGCTGCACAGGAGATTCTGCCACTGATCTCCCTGAAGTCCTGGAACTGTAGTAAGTCAAAGCTTCCCTGAATTCAGACTTTTTCTACAGTTAATAAGTGTATTCCAAATTCCTGGTTGTTTAACTTCGTAGTTGCATTTAATAAAATGCTTAAATGAAGTTTATCAAATTATTAAACTAACACTCAAGGCACTAAGGTATATTAGTTTATATACATGTGTATATATATTTTTATAGTTTATATATATACTAGTATATAAATATTAACTATTTTTATCTTTGATTACTTTTTAATCAGATTTTCCAGTATCTTTCCAAGAATTAGAGAAGTTCTAACCAATTTATCTGCTTGCTCTTTTTCATAAACCCAGAGTCTTCTGTCATTCTGGCATGTCTTTGGACAAAAAAAAATTATCTGACATCATCCAAAACTGCTGTTCCATTAAAATGGAATGAAGTTGTAATTTTTTCTAAAAATGCAGTAAGAACTGCTAATTATGTCAATACATAGTCTTTATTTGGAATGGAATGAAGCATGTAGGTTGTGGCCAGCAGTAGACACAAGCAAGTACAGGAAAAATTATGCTGGGTGAATCAAAGAAAAATCTTTCTCTCCATTAAGAGGCTTTTTTTGGATTCATTAATAGTTTCTTCTCCAATGAACTTCAAACTGCAGAAAGAGCAGCATGGCTAATTAGGAGTGATTTAGCCGTAATCAGTGTTTACCAGAGAGAATTTCCACGGTAACAGTATCAGCTATTTGCATCACTTTAGATTCCTGTTTCAGGGTGCTTAAAGGATATGTGAAACTGATGAGAGACCAAAATGAGCATTATGGAGCTCCAGTAATGAAGCAGAATCTCATCTCTATCTGTTCTCTCTTTCTTTCCTTGCTTCTTGATCCAGTTCATTATTTGGCTGCCCAAATGCCTGCAGTGTGTAAGGAATGAGCAGCCAAATTACACCAGGGCTGGATCTTCCAGAGGCAATGCAAGAGCATTTAGGGAACTATTGGATCAAACCCTTCCCTCTCTCTGGTCAGCAGGCACTGTGGTGGCACAGAAAGGTGTTCCCCTGAAGTCTCCTCACCTCCACAATCCCTTTTGTTGGAATGCATGAAGTAGCCATCTTCACACAGGCAGCGGAAGCTCCCAGGGAAATTGGAACAGCGTTGGCTGCAACCTCCATTAGAGTCTTCACATTCATTTATATCTGCAAAGAAATGGGAATAAAACTCTCTGCTGAGAGGAAGGCATCAATTGACCAGCTGCAAATACTATTCAATGTAGAAATGTAACTGCGCTTCTGAGAACCCACATCCCATGAAACTGAAGACTGTACCTTCCTCACAGTTCTCTCCTCTCCATCCTGCTTTACAGACACAGGTGTACTTGGCTTGTCCATCTATGCAATCCTTATATCCATCTTTATGGCAGGGCAGGGGGCTGCACTGGTTTGAAATTTCTGTGGGATGGAAAACATGGAAGATCCTTGTTATTTGGGGTTATTTCTCCTCAAGATTCACTTTAGTTTTTCTTTTTCTCTTCCTACAGGTACCTGTCATGAATAGAAAAGGTCTTGATGAATAACATGAAGCACCCCCACAACAGTCTTGCTACTCATTCTGTCAGCAAGAATTATTAAGTGAGTGAGAACACACAAAACCACCAGTACTTTTTCTTTGTCAGGCAGAAAACAACTAGAAGACAAATTACTTGCTAAGCTAATCCCCGCAAGATGTGACTTGATATTATTGTATTTAAAAGGTGTATTTCAGTTTTTAAAGAACAGTGCTCTGCCCCATCACACCACCACAAATTTCACTAGAAAGATCAAAGTTTCAAGAGTTCAAGATTAGAGAGCTGAGTTTCTCTGTTCAAGAGTGGTCAGACAGAGAAACTGGTAATTTACTGCACTATTATAAACTGATCTGGAAAACATGTTCAGCCATGACCATATGCAGTGTAATTATTAAGGATTTTTTTGCCTTCCATCACTTTAAATAATAGAAACAGTGTCAGGTGGTTAAGGATAAGTATTCTTATTCAAACTAACTGCAAGTTTCTTTGATATAACTAGGCTGTAGGAGGTTTAGAGAGATGTTTAAACTGTGACAAGCAGGAAATATGGTAAAAAAGGCTTGCTATGAATTTACTAGAAAGAACACAATTCATGCTGGACCTGTGAATGTATAGGCATAAAAATCAAACATTTGAGAAACATCCCAAGTTTCATGCTTTGTGAACTTTCGTTTGGAATCAACGACTGTGTCCCAGATAATATTTTGATGATTTTTTTTGTTCTGTTTTTGAAATTTTGAAATTTTCAGCTGGTATTGTAGCTATGGAGCAAAGAATAGGTAGAAATGACAACTAACAAGAGACTCTCTTACTCTACCTGACAGAACATGACTTGCTAGAGGCAAAGGGTTTGCCATAACTGTTAGAGATGTGGTGAAGTATAGAGGACACACTGGGGAATACTGCTGGGTTGGTGTAGGACACTTCTGTTTGCAGAAAAACTCTGCCTTCCATGTTGCAGTCAACTGTGTTCCTTTATAAAGTTAAAAGCAGTCATTTAAACTGCTTTCTCTGGAAATGCTCTGTCTCACCTCACATCTTTTGGTCAATTTCTGATTTTGATTATTGAGTTTGCCTGAGCTAAACGGGTTTTTGTCTCTTTTTGTGTCTCTGTGAACTGCTTTTTAGCCAGTGTGTGTTCCAACATCAGCACTTACCCTTGACACAAGCCCTCAGGTCAGCTGGAGAGTCTGGAGTGACTGCAGCCACCCTGAACACCCCTGCTCGATGGGAGGCAAGGCAGCCTGCAAATGCAAAGCCACACAATCAGCTCAAGGTCCAAACAACTCATTTACACTGAAATTACACCACTTGCTGCATGGCGTCTTCAAAGAGCCTGTTCTCACAGCCTGAATTGTAAAACTGGTCTGGGCATGTTAAGGACAGCTGAGGACAGCTCAACCTTCAGAGTGCCTCTGTGAGAAGCTCAGCACACAGGACATTCTCTGCATTATAATCAGCATGGAAATCATCCCACTGCTAGGGGCAGAAAAACTAAACCAGTATTACCCAAATGAGAGCATCACTGAATGATACACTATAGTTGTTTAGGGGTTTTGGTTTTTTTTTGTACTTACTTAAATATTTGGGATAAAAATATTCCTGTGGAAAGAAAAGAAAAAAGACTAAGAAAAATTTCAGGTAGATAAAATGACAGCAAAATACATCACTGAATATATTCTGAAGTATATTGGTATTATAACTACAAAAGAAGAAAAAAGTTACTTTGAGTCACAGAATATAGGCCTGGTTTTCTGTATAATTGTGGTTTGGGCTAAAGCAAAAGATTATTTAATACAAGACTCAGTGGAGAGATCAAAATACTGTACTTGCAAAATGAAGGCAATGCAAATGAATTTAGTGTCAAAATTACTTTGAAAATTGTCTCTTTAAATGGGAAGATCTTGCCCAGTATTGCCACTGGGAGCAGTGAATTCCATGTGCTTCTGTCTTTCCCTCTGCAAAGAACTACTATCTACGTCATAGATACTCATAAAATACTTACAGTTTCAGGATTATTTTCAAAGATTTCCCTGGCTTCTTCCCTATTGCATAACTCTTCAATGCATTCTCTTTCTAGATTTCCCTTCTTACTTTCCTCCATGAAAGAGTTTGCTCGGCGTTTCCTCAGCAGGAACTGAGAGGCATACTGCTGGGATAAAACTTGGGAGAAACAAAGCAGCTCTGTTATTATTTATCTCTTTTTGCAACAGCTGAAAAATGCTGTAAACATCGAGCAAATATGAGAATTTAACACAAAATTCTGGATTAAATGCTTAGTCAGGAGTTGATGTTTGCTATTGTTTTGAAAAATGCGAGCAAGAAGTTCTAGGATTCTGCATGTGGGAGCTGTTTCTGATCAGAAAATCCTTAATCTGTGATATTAATCCCTAACAGTATCCATGCCTGAAGCATAATTTACATTTAATACTCATGACAAGATTTATTTTTTTAGATTATGGTTATTACAAAGATATGTAAGCAGCAAGTAGATAAAAAAAGCTGATTATATTACCGGTTTCAGTGATCTGGAAGTAAATATTCTGGCCCTATTAAATTTATGTGAGACCAAAAATTATGTCTTACAAAGTCAGGCTACCTGTTAGATGTAATCAACATAAATGTCATTTTATTTTTCAGAACAGTGAAGAACAAGACAAAGGTGAGAATGCTATCCTGGGAATATCAAGGCAGACAATCTATAAATACATCCACATTTTACAAGGTAAAACAATCCTAGCCAGCTTTTATGTTTCAGATCCAGCAGGAGTCACTACTTAATTTTCATGTATCTGGTTATTGTCATTTTAGTGACTTCTAACAAGTGGTGAACACTGAGAAATGGCACTAAAAATGAAAGATGTCTGCTTCAATGTTCTTTGCAGAGCACACAACACTCCAGGAACAGCCTCTAAATTAGACTGCCTGGTTTAATTTTTGGATATAGTTTGTGATCAAGAGAAAAATGGATGAGCACAAGTGGAAGAAGTCCAGCTGGTTGGGTTAAAGAGTGCAGATGACAGATGTTAACTGGAGAGCACCACACTTCTACACCTGCCCTCCTTTCCTCAGCCTCTGCACAACTTAACCTTTCAGAGCTGCCCAGCTGTGTGAGGGTTGTGACACCTGCAGTGCAAATCAGGTGTGGTGGCCATACATATTCATCCCAGCTCCACAGAAAGAGCCATCCCAGCACACAAAGTCCATCCAGTACTGCCTGTGACAGTTCCTAAACCCAGAGCACCTTCACGAGCAAAGTGCCAGAGAAGAGCTCTCAGTTTCTCTGCACTAACAGGAAAGAAAAAAAAATTAAGGAAGCTGACTAGAAAGAGCAGCTAATGAGGCCTAGAGCTTGAAAAGAGACAGATTTAACATTTAACTAAAACCACAGCACTCTAAACACACCAAAGGTCTCTAATAAGTGACAGGGAACATTCTGAAGTGCTGCAAAATTGGGTAATGACCTGAAGAAACCTTTGTGTTACAGCCTCCTGAGTGAATTTGACATGGGCTGAGCTTGTAACTACAAACTAATCTATTTGCTTTCTTTCTGGTAAAACTAATCATCCTGGTAAGGCAGTAAATAAGATTTCCTCAGCATAAGGTGGATGTAGCACAGCTCACCTCCAAGGTTTTACAGCACCCCTCTATCTCAGAGAGCAACAAGCAAGTTGCTTAGAAATGAAAGAAGTGTCAGTTAATTAGACTAAATGCTTTATTTCTCACTAATAAGAAGGATGCAGAAAGACCATCTGTCCTGGGGCAGAAGGAGTGACAACAAAAATAGGAGAATTGTGTATAATAGCTGCTGGGTTTATTTCCATGGGAGATTTCTACCCCCACAAAGATGTTGACATAGCTGTGGTGCAAGGCTCTGTGGTGTAGATGACTCCGAATTCACAGTTGACTTTAAACCATCTTGTTTTGACCTTTAGCTACATTGTTGTCATTTTCACTCGGTTTTACAGTAAACTAAAGACAAGAAATATTCAGTTGTGTACAAACAGATGTAACATTTTCTACTTCAAGTCTACAGCACAGTGGGGCAATGGGAACAAGTTTTTTTTCCCCCTACATCAGAGCAGTTTATCCTTCTCTCAAGCTGATTTCCTGTAACTTCTGACTTTAAATAAAACATGTAACTCAGAGCAAATTCCATGTTTTTTAGTGCAACTATTTCAATCCCCATGCACAGAATTAGCAGTGTATTTATTAATCTGTGTTTTAATTACAAAGATTATGATAGGACCTTTATTAAACACAAAAAATCCTGACTGCTGCTGCTGCTGCCAGTCTGATTACAGGAAACTGCAGCCCATTTCTGACCCTGCCAAACCAAGTTAACCCTTAATGCACTTGGGGTGCTTCAGGTGGTGATCACTGAAGCCTTGTGCAATTCCAGAGCCTAAGGATTTCCAGAGGTGCTGCACAGCCACTGTGTAGATGCTTATCAAGCATCTAAGTGATGCCACTAAAAAAAGAAAAAAACAGTTGGGGGAGAGGATGAGATTCAGTGTTTTCTTACAGCTGTTCTGTTGTAAAGATGCAACCATAAACCTGCTTAAAGTGGGCCACTTAAACATAACTTAGAGCTGCTCACCTAAGACCCCAGCCAAGGAAAGCAGTTGAATAAAACTGAATAAAAAGTGATGGCACTGTAGGAAGGGGCACAATCTTGCTTGCACAGCTCTGTAACTCCAGTGCCTAGAGTATCCTGAAAAGCTCCTCAGTGACATGATGCAGCCAACAAAATGAAGTTAGCCACTAATATTTACCTGCAGTTTCTCCAATGTCCCTCACCTGATATTTGACCAAATCCACCTGCACTGAGGCTTGCAGAGGCAACTTTATGATTATTGAATTTTATGAGCTGCATTATTAAGATGTTTTCTCTTCTTCCCCCTCTCCTCCCCCGCCATTCCAGAAATCCCTGGCACTATTCAGAGCCAGAGATAGGAAACTGGACAATAATGGACCACAGAAATTTTGGATGTGCAGGACAGCTCATTTCCTGCTGTTAAGAAAAATGACAAGGTATGCAGTGGAGAAGATAAACTGGAACCAAAATTGTGACGAAAACAGGAGAAAAAATTATGAAATATTTATTAGAAGATTTATTTTTAGGACCTGTTAAAAATGTTACAAAATGAACTTTCATCTTTCGATACTGTTCCCTTCCCAAGTCAGATACTCCAGCACCTTGCAGAATAGTAAACATTGGGTTTCCCTTCTGCCAGTTTAATCATTAGTAAAACAGGTCAGGAACAGGCTTACTTTGAGCTGCAATTCTGCTTGTTTCAGCCACACTGTCTTCTCACTATTAAGCTCAAAGACTTTTGCGTCAAAGACGGAATACTTTATTTTTTTTTATCTGTATATGAGAGCAAGTAGCTCTTACCCACGCTGAGAGCTCTGAACTTACAAAAAGGGTCAGTGCTTGCTCGAACTGCACAATAAAGCCACTCTTCCGAGCAAACCATGATCTCCCGAGGGTTGTCTTGCAAGGGAACCAAGCTCCCTGTGCAGACACTCCGCCGTGGGCGGCCGAGCCGCGAACAGCTCCGGAGCCGCAGCTCGGCTGCCCTGCAGGAACCGCTGCCGAACCCCCGGCACCGAGGGGCTGCACGCACCGAGCAGCGCCGCCGCGATGCCCCGGACGGCCCCGGCCCCGCCCCGGGCCGCCCCCCGCCCCGAGACCCGGCCCCGCGCCTCCCCCCGCCTCGCCTCGCCTCACTCACAGGTCGCCGCCTCGGCCAGGGCGATGGCCAGCGCCAGCAGCGGGAGGCACCGCGGGCCCCGCGGCCTCATCGCTACCGGGGGCGGCCGGAACCGGGCGCCGGGACTGCGCGGCTGCTGCTCTGCGGGGCCGGGCGAGGCTGTGGGGGCGGGAGGGAGGGGCAGCGGCGCGGGGGGAGAGGCTGGGCCGTGTCCGGGCAGCGCTGCCCTGCGGGAGCGTCACCAG
>VWZV01005527.1:0-34528 GCA_013397155.1 Irena cyanogastra | reverse complement strand
TCGGCAGCCTGAGGGCTGCCTCTCCTTCCGCGTCAGAGAGGGGATTTTATAGAAAGCGTTGGCCTTATAAACTAAAAAAGTGCTTCCGCACTGGGAGAGGCGAGCAAGTGGCACATGCGTGAAGCCAAGCCGGGATTTTAGAGTTGCTGCACTCTTGGAAACGGGAAAGGAAGACTGGGAACGTGGCCGGAAAATGCTGATGTTTTCTTGACCTGCTGGAGTTGTAATAACATCTCTTTCCAGAAAATATGATGGTCCTAAAGGTGTTCCGCACAAACATTTGAGTGCTTCGGGCTTTCAGGACGTCCCAGTTGTTTCACGTTATTTCCCTCTCAACTACAATTTTGGCAGAGAGAATGGTGTTCAAAATTTTTTGCTGCAGGTGGCTGCTTTGCTGCTCAGTCACTCCGTTTGCTGTTCAAAATATAACACAGTAAAGTGCCCTTATAATTGACATTCAGACAAGGAACATTACAGCAGGAAGTTAAATAATTCAATTGTGTGATGAGGGTCAGCCTTAAATGATTTGTTTAGCTGTGTTTCCAAGACCGTGAAAGCTTGATGTGACTGAAATAAATTCTGTAGTGTAAAAGCCTCTTACAATTCTGTATTGTAAAAGTGAAGGTGGTTTACTAAATGTACTCTGCTGAAAGGTGTGCAGGCTTCACTGCTACGTTTGTCAGGTTTCTGGGCTTGTTGGTTTTGTTTGACCTCAACAAGCTGGCAGATGTGATATCTGAAACAGGTTTGGGATGTTGCTAGTGAACCTATAAAATTGTCACATGTTCTCTACATATTTCAGAGAGCCAGTCTCTCCAAACTGGCATAGCAGAATAGGATTTGCCCTCCCTACTGTAATATTTTTCAGCAGTGTTGAATGTCCTTTCCTCCTAGAGTGGCTTGTTCCTGACACTTCAATTTGTCAATTCCTGCTCCCCACCCCTTTTATGGTTTTGTATTTAAACAAGATTCTTGTGCTAGGGCATAGTTGCTCTCTGCTTTTCACTCTTGAATAAGTTCATCTCACGAATCCCATCTGAATGCTCTGGGCCATAATAGGCTGAAGAGCAATTCTGTGACAGTTTGCAAAGGCAGTCTGTATAAAATGGGATGGGAGTTGTTCTGTGGGGATGCTCAGGCACTGAAAATGTGACATTTATGTCATTTGACAAAATGACAATGGCACATTCTGTTCACTGTTCACATTTTGCTTTCTAGAAATTTGTGTAGCTCTGTTCTCAAAGTCAGCTTTGTTCAGACTTGCTCGTGGGTTGAGGCACCACAGCCCATTGCATGTGGGCTTTTTTTAAAATGATTTTGTATTCTTCAGAGCTTGATTTTAGTACTTGTAACAGTTGTCATCATCTTGCTCTTTTTAAGAATTTGTCTACTCTTCATACCCTCAGCTCTCCCATGGAGAAGCTATTCTCAGGTTCTCATGAATAATGGAATATAAATGTTTAAAGAGTATCTGTTGTCTCTGCTTTGGATGAAACCTGACCTGTTTCTGACACTGAATGACAGCAGATCCACACAAAAGCATCCTTGAAAATGAGCTTCATAAAATCAGGAGTTCAGTTCCTACCTTTATAAATTATCTAAGCTGTCACAGTTGATCAGGATTGTTATAATCTTTATTCACTTTCTGGCGTAATTTTAAATTACCTTGGCTTGAGGTTAGTTATAATTTAAAATATGAAGGGAATTTTGAGATAAAAGCTTTAGGAGACCTGCTATGGTAGTTCTCAAAAAGAGGAATATTCTGTTTCTTTCTGCCTGAAGAGTGGAAAGTGGGATTGTGGAATGATGGAAGTACTTGGTACTTCTATTTAATTTAATGACAATTACTAGATAGCACTGCTAGTTCCTCAAAATACTCACTAGACAGACGCAGTTTCCTTGCTCTGGGATATTTTGTGCAAAAGAAATTGACAGATAAATGAATATACTTAGCAGGTGGGGATATTCTTTGTTTGCTTTTAATGCTTTATCCTGTTATGTTCTTGTAAGTCTTACTCATGCTTGAAATTGGTCCTTATTCTCTGTCAGTCAGCTGGGCTGTGGCACCTGTGGGTGAGACAAGCACTGAAATTTTGTAGCTGGATGTGTCTTGCTCCTCTAACATGCAAGTGCTGTGCTGCATTATTATTTATATAATAAGATGCATTATTATTTGGGATAAGTAGTGTGTGGTGGCTGCCCACATCTGTAAAAGGGGGGTGGGTGAAGCATGTGAGGATGAAAAAGGGAAAGATAATGAGACTGAACAAAACACACTGAACAGCAAGGCTGCTGCCTTCTTTCTACAGAGTGCCTAACTTGTTTTTTTCGGTCCCATTTTTTTCTTTCTAGGAGTGACAAGACAAGACCTTGGCTCTGAAGTCTCTCTGCCAGTCTCCTTAGTAGTTGCTCTGGCCTGCCCACATAATTCCTGTGGCTTTGGTGGCTCTGGATGGCTGGTGAAGAGGGATGTTCAATCTAATGGGCAATTGCTGCAACTGGTTAAAACGGTGGAGGGAACCTGTCAGGTAAACATGGCAAAGTATTTTACATTTCTCACCTTCCCAAACTGTGTTTTATTCATTGTTTTATATCTGATCATGTCCAGCCTCTCACCCACCAGCACACCCAAGTTCTTTCTCCCCAGGGCTCTTCTTCATGTGCTGATACTCTGACCCAGCACCTTACTAAACTTTGGTCTTACTAAACCTCCTGATATTCCCATGGGCCACTTCTTGAGCTTGTGCAGTTCCCTCTGGATGGCTTCCCATCCTTCAGGTGTGTCAGCCTCACCACTCACCTGCAGGCTTGCTGAGGATGCCCTCAGCACCTTTCCTATGTCATTAATGGAGATATTCAATAGCACTGGTCCCAGCGTGCACCTCTGAGGGGGCACTGCTGGTCACTGGTGTCCATTGGGACTCTGAGCTGTCACAATTACCCTCTGGCTGTGACTGTCCCAGCAGTTCCTTACCTGTGCTAGTCCATGCACTGAACCCAGCTCTCCAATTGGGACAGAAGTCAAGATAAATTATATCTGTAATCCTTCCTTTGTCCACTGCTCTGGTCACTCCATCACAGAAAGCCTCTAAGCTGCTCAGGGTCAAGTTTGTTTGGTTTTTGCCTTACTCTTCCAGCTTCTGCATTTTGAGACTTTAAAGTATAATTTGTTTAATTTTTGCATTCTTTTCTCAGAGGTTTCTTGCTTTTCTGAAGAACTTCTATAAATTATTCTTCATGTTTGATACTATTACAGTTTTGAGTCTTCAAATAGCAATGTTTTTTAGAATTCCTTCACTTAAGGGGACATAAAATTGAGCAAATTGATTTGACCACTGAGTCTTTGTGAACAGGAAGAAGAACTGAGGTATACACACATAAATATGGTTTTCCTGTGGCTTTTAAAATCCTATCCTGGGAAAAATATTCACCTGTATACCAGTTTGCTAATAAATTGTGTATTCCTAGCACATTTACAGTCTAGAAAACAAAGGCATGGTAAGTCCCACATATCTCCAGCATCTGGTGTTGCCTGCACAAGTGTTGAACACTTTGTGGTGTTGCTCAGACACACTGATGGAGACAGAAATAATTTTTTAATACAGGAAAAGCTTTGAGGCAGGGAGATGGTAAAAATACAGGGGAATGGAACTGCAATTACAGAAATTGTTAAAGAGACCATGAGCACACCAAATAAAAATTACAGTACCGTGAAATTAAATTGCAGCAGGCAAGTATCAGTTGAAAGCAGAATCATTGTCTCTTGTGAAACTTAGACCATGATATGAGACTTTTAATTTCCTACCTTGTTCTGTCTAATCAGAGGATTGGACATGTTAAACACCAGACACATAATAGTAACAGTGCCTTGGTATTCTGATACCTCTTCTTTGTTATTTGGTGGTAAATTTGCTGTGCGTTTAAAAAAATAGACTAAATGATGTGTAGCTAGAAGAAAAAAAAAATTAAATATCTTTCTGTTTTCTCCTTATGGAGGAAGGTGACACTAATAATGGTGGGTCTTGATAATGCTGGGAAAACTGCTACAGTCCGAGGAATTCAAGGAGGTAAGTGATTAATTTATCATCCAAATGGAGCACTAATTTTCAGTCATTTAAATATGAAAATATTGCTTCATCTCTTAATGTATCTCTCCCTGGCATATTGTTGAAAAAAATGTTGGTGGTTGTACCATCCATATAGCACATCTTAATAAAAACTACAATGGACAGTACAGTCAGTGGACTTGATTTTTTTTTCCTCTTTTTTCCTTGTGTGCATGTGCTGAAGTTGCTTTCAGGTGACCACTCCAGTAATGTGCATATATGAAGTTTATTATAGCAATAAACTTTATATAAAAATCAGTGTTGTAAGTAAGTATATATAAGCAGAAGAGGTTTAAAAGAAGGAAATTGGTGTGTATGACATTAAGGATGGTTCTAGTGTTACGTGGTTTCTGTCATCATTTATGATAAAAAATTATGATAAATAAAATTGCCACTAAGAGACCACTTGATTTTGAAGGGTACTTTGCCCTGGCACATGCAAGTAGGATATAATTTGAGATAAAACTTGTGCTTATGAAAACAAAAATTCTATTTTTTTCCTCCACTTGTGGGATTGTCTTTCTAAGTAACTTTCATCTTGTGCAAGAACAAGAGTTTACTTAGTAGTGTTTTGGCAGACTTGGAGACTCCACCTCAAGTTTGTTTACTTGTCTTATGTAAGTTCACAGACATGCTAAGGCACAAATAAAATCTTGAGTATTCTCTCCTATTCCTTCATCTTTGCCCTGAAAACAGGAGTGTTTCATTATTTAGACTTCCATTCTATTTGAAAATCACCTTTACTATCTTTATCATCTGAATGTAACAGTTACTTCTAAAAGTCTATTTCTCAGGGGAAAAAAATGAGATAAAGATGTATATTTCTACAGGGAAACTCAAGGAAAAGATAGCTCTGATTTCTCTGAGTGCTCCCCAGGGCTTAGATGTCCTGAATGCCCATCTTGGCTGTCTTAAGGGTAGCAGCAGAAGGCTAGTGAGAATTCAGTTTCTGCACTGTTCTGCAGAGCTCACTGCTTTTAGCCAGGCCTTAATTTTTTTTCCCTCTCAACAAGCTGAATTTTCCATGTTTCTCCTGCCTTGTGCTCCCCAGCTGCATAAAACAGAGATCCAATTATCTCAGCCCTGCAGGCACAGCTTAGTGGTGTGAGGCAAGTCCAGATTTTTTTTGCCCTCAGGAAAGGGAGACAGCAAGCAAAAGTATTAAATAGAAATCTATAATTTTTTAGCATATTGCATGGGAAATTAGAAGAAAGCAGCAAATAAAAATAAGCAAGCAAACAAAGGCTAAAACCTGGCCTTGAATAAAGGGAATCAAATAATTTACGTGTCAGAAGAACATGGTTTCAGTCATTTCATCTCAGCCCTTGGTTTGAACTTCTGAAGCTGTTCTGGCAACCATGAAGGATAAAAAAATAAATTTGGCAAAGCACAAGGGTTCCCAGGTCATAGTGCATTAACTGGTTTGGTTGTTTTCCTTCTCAAAGTTGAAATACTGCTATGGAAACGAGAGTGGAAGTGCAAATGCAGTAATCACCACTGCAATGGAACTGTGGTGAAGTATTAAAATCTGCCTTTTGGGCCCTGTCTTTTCTCCCCCCTTCCCACTCTCCCACTGCTCCTATCTAAATTAATGTAAAGTAACTAGCTGAGAGACTAGTTAATTTAAAATTCCCTGAGGAGAGGGGAAATCTTCACGTAAGCAAAAACCTGGTCAGCAATATTTAACAGGGAGGTTTTGCTCCGTATTTTTAAAATGCAAATTTTGCTACACAAGTCCCACTATAAAATCCTCTTTAAACTGAAGGCTTTCTTCTTTGACAGAGTCTCCTGAAGATGTGGCTCCAACAGTTGGGTTTTCCAAAATCGATCTTAAACAGGGACGCTTTGAAGTCACCATCTTTGATTTAGGAGGTGGAAAACGAATTCGGAATATCTGGAGGAATTACTATGCTGAGTCCTACGGTGTCATATTTGTGGTGGATTCCAGTGACATTGAAAGAATGGAAGAAACAAAACAAGCCATGACAGAAGTTTTAAAAAGCCCGAAGATATCAGGAAAACCTGTGTTAGTGTAAGTAATGTAATAAATGTTCTCCTAATAATCTGAAATTGGGTGAATTTAGACCTAAAGATTTATGTAACTAATACTGCTGTAACTTCAGCACTAACCAATATTACAATTAGTTTTATGCTTTTATGTTTTATTTAATCCTTCCCAGGGATATTTATTTCTCTCCTCTTTCATTAACCATGGAAAACTAACAAGGTGGGATTTTTTAATGCTTTGAAATGCTATTATTACTTGCAATGCTAGGTTAAAAGGCTTTACAAATTTGGCGTGGCAACATGATGTAAAAATATTGTTGCTACTTATGCCTACATCAATTATTTAAATGGTAAATGGTTGATTATATTCAGCAATAGGGTGATCTCTCAGCAATAAATGTCTTGTTCACTTAACACATGGTGCTGCTGATACATGATCAGCAAAATCTCATTAAAGGAGGCTTGCTTTAATTGTATTTGGCGCTGCTTTTTCCCTGTTTAACAGGGCTTGTAAAAATATTGCGAAGAACATATTTTATTAAATTCCACACTGAAAATACCTGATAACAAATACTCTTTTGAAGTTAAAAAATAAACTCTAAAAGTTTAAAATGGTTTATCAAGTCAGTATCTTTATGTCTGGTGAGCATAAGACCTCCATAATGCATAAATTGCACAACATCCCTGTGCTATGCTAAAGAATCTTTACAGGTAAGAGGAGAGACCTCTTATTTTTAAGAAATAGTGATGCTGTGCTGGTTTGAAGCTGAGCCTGCCTAATTGTGTTGATGAAGTGGAGGGCAGTTCAGCAAAGTAATGGTGTGTATGTTGAAAATAGATTAGATTTTACCCTTCATTGCTCTGAATGTTACTGGCACAGGGAAGGCAATAAAGCCAACTTAGTTTAACTCAAATGTGTTTTGAAAATGCAGCTGTGACTGTGGAAAACTGCTGTGTTTTTTAATTAAATACAACTTTATGGGGGATTTTGGGTTGTATTTTCGTTCTGTTGGCGTTTTTTTGGGTAGAAATCTCTATGCTCTAATCCTATAATGGAGTTTGTCTGGGTGGCTGACTGGACCTGCAGAGAACTCACTCACTTCCCAAGATCTTGATACTGCTTTTTGATCCCTATCAGTAGCTAATCAGAAGGCAGAGTGTATTTATTAATTGCTCTAATGGTGACTAAACCAAGTTTGTTGATGTTATTACTTTTTATTAAATTAAACTTCAAGCCTTTGATCAGAATTTGCTTTTGCAGTGTCCCAGTTCTGTGGAGGGATCCACAAATTTATGCTGAAAGTTAGCCTTTTTTAATATATTAATTTTAATGTTCAGATTTTGTTTGTGAGCTTTTTGGTTTTGTTGGTTTTTTGGTTTTGTTGGTTTTTTTTAATGATGAGATACTTGCTACCCACAAGCAATGAGTTCCCTAATACCTTGCTACTTTTTTAAATTAGTGCATTTTCATCTATGCAGAATAGGCTGAATTGCACAATGTGGACATAAAATTGGTGCTGAATACCCGATCTTAAAGAAGTATGGGAATATGAGAAATCTGATGTTCAGTGTGATATTTTCTACAAATTTAATTGCTGCTTTCCCATGTTGTTATTTATTGCTGCCCGTGGAGGTGTGTCAGAATCATTTTAAGACAATTTTCCTCAAGTGTGGATAGTATTGGCTTTTACTGTCTCTTGGCATAAATTATTTAGAGATGTTCAACTTGTCATTTGGATTTTTTTGCTGTTTAGTGTTATCACCTAATTTATGTGTGTGGGTGAATTCTTCTGGCAGCATCCTCAAGATTTATATAGGTATTCAAGTTTAAATTTTCTTGACTTAGGATTATTTTTGTCCTTTCTTTTATCAGAAAGGAGCACACAGACCTTGTATTATGCAGGCAAATGCTGGTTTTGTTTGGGATTAGTCATGTTTGTTTGGAGTCTTTGTTTTGGTTCTGAGGTTTTTTTTAAATTGACACGGAGCATGTGCAAGAGGAAATGCAAGTCCATGTGCTGTGACTGATATTTTATACGAAGGAGATTTTTGGGCAGGTATTTTGTTAGGAGAAAGCTACTTTCTACCTGTTATTTTGGTGATAAGGGATTACAGCTATTAATGTTTCACTATTCTTCATAGAACACTTGCAGCTGGGCTTTAAATATGCAGAAAAGCAAAGAAATAATGTAACTACTGAAAACACTGGAAAGTTACTTTAGTGATTACTGCAAATTTCTGCTGCTAATAATTTGAATGCTCAATATCAAATTCAGTGTAAACTGTAGTTCATAGTATTATTTCATACTATTTATTTTCAGTTAATAGTATCCTCTATCAAGGAAAAGTTTTCTACAAGTCTTTCTCACTTCCCAGTTCTCCTTCAGTGTGATTTATCTGTTTTGCCTGTTTTTAACCAATTTACATCTGGAAATGACTTAATCAGGCAGCTGTTTTCCTAAGTATTAAAACTTGAATTTTGAAAACATGAGTTTTAGTCTATGACTGAAAGTACAGCTCTTGTTTATTGGCTAATTTCTACTGTGCCCTTGGAACATAAATGTATTTTTAATATATGCAGTTAGTGGGAGAGTATTTAATGAAATCATTTCAGTGGTGTCATCATCTAAGTTTACTTTTTGTTGCTACTGTGTAAATAACATTTTTTACTTCAAGGTTCAGACCTTTGATTGTATTTTGATAGCAGTTAATTTCAGTTGCAATTTTAATCTGGGATGGAAGGAATCCAACTATTTCTAAATATCACAATGTGAAAATGACTTTGATAGTAAATTATTTTTTTTTCCTCCCACTTCATGCAACTAAAGACATCCAGTTCACTTAGTGTCTTGCTGAATTGCAGTGCAGTTTGTTCTGCCTTCTCTGACTATCCAAATAAAGTGGTATTGATTGTGTCTTTGCACAGCACAAAGCAGTTCAGGAATACATTTTCAGTTTGCTGTTTGGTTTCAGTGTGGACTTTTTTTTTTAATTTCTTTTTGGAAATAACTTTTTTGTCTCAGTTACATTGCTATTGTCTGTTAAATTGCATGGAGAGCTATTTCTCACTCAGTTCCAAAAGGAGTTAATTACAGGAGGTTCCTTCCAACCTAAATCATTCTCTGGTTCCAGGTTATGGGCGAGGAGTAGGTAGTACAAGGATGGACTTCCATTTTTTATTCTATTTTTTCGTTAATTTTTGTGCTAGCAAAAGTGAGACTGCTAATGTGACTGTGTATTTAGGTAGGATAGGCAGAAGTACTAATGTGCCTTGTGATTGTGTAATTAAGGATCATATTCCCTATCCTGGCAGGGCTCTGCCTGTGGAGTGGAATAATATAAGTATCTCTGTGTCAATTTGTGAAAAGTTTATGAACTTCTCCTATAGAGGTAGTATTGAAACATTCCTGGTAAGTTTTCTGACCTCTTGTTTGGTTTAGGCATCCCATTCTGGATTGTTACTAATGGTGTCTGCTTTATGTGTGGATTTGTTTTGTAGACTTACACATTCCTGGGGAAAAAAAAAACATTTAGAATTTGAGCAAGTAAATAGAAATGCTAAAATATCATAAGGCAATTAAAAATACTTATTATTTTGTGAAAAGTAAATAAAACATTTTTATGAATCCTGTCTTCGAGATTAACAGTATTTGCAATGCTTCCCAGCAGTACAGGGAGTTTGTTGCCACACTGTTTTAGTTTGAAGAACCAAACTAGACTTTAGAACTTCTAAACTTTGGAGAAGTTTATAAGAACCAAAAAAAGTCACTTTTATCCTTTGATCCTTTCCTGTAGTTCATATATTTCTGTGAAAACCATAAAATTCTTTACTCTGCTTTGAAAAACGGATGCAGTTTTTCCTGAGAGCTCTGCTGAAGGGAGAATGGGAGGAGAAGTGGAGCAGTTGAGGGATCCCAAGAGTGCTTTCCAAGATCCGTTTGGTGTGGAGGAACCATTGGTATTTTTCAAGCAGTTCATGTCTTGTGTCATCTGCAGCACGGACAACACCAGCAGCAAATTGCTTTGCAAGGGTTTCTTTTTTTATACCTGACTGCAAGCCCAAACTTTTCTTTAGATGCTTGAGTATATTCTTGAGCATTATTCATGTAGATTTCTATGTTGTTGATCATCTCCCCTTGCTCCTCCACCAGAACCGAGATCTGGATAAAAAGTTCTTTCATGTCTTTGATCTGGTTCTCCAGATTGATCAGTTCTTTGTGTCTCTGCTCAATCTCTGACAGCTGAGCTTTAGTAATCTTAACTTCAGTGAGTAGATTTTCATTGAAAATCTCCCATTTTCCTTGCTGGAGCATGTCATTGACTTCCTCCTCAGACACCTCTTTGCCAGCCACCTCGAGCTGGCGGAGGATGAAGGTCCTGCACTTGTCCTGCTTGGCGGTGATGGCCTCGTTGTAGGCGAGCATGGCCTGCAGGTAGCGGTGGGACAGGAAGGCGTGCTGGGCAGCCAGGATCCTCACCGTGGCTCGCGCTGGCCCGTGCTCATTTTCAGCTTTCCTCACTGTTCTTGACAGTTCATCCAGACATTTGCGTACGTGTTCTGCCTGAATTTTGATTTCCCTTGCTACGTTAGATTCCTTTTTGAGAACGCTGAATCTTCTCATCGAAGACACAAGGCTTTTTTGTTGTTGGCTGAATTTACTGACTTCTTCCACCAGATTATTAATTTCGTTCTGAAGCTTCTGGATTTCGTGCAAGTGCCTTTCAGTTATGGGCTCTCTTTCATAAATAATGGCCTGCTGTTCAAACTCCTCTTGCTCCTCTGCTTGTACAGTTGCACCATTATTTTCCCCACCCATCTGTAGTTCCTTAGCCTTCAGTCTGAGCTCTTGCAGACGATCTCTCATGGTTTTTGTGGTCAGGATTCTTTCCTGGTTTTTCTTTTTCTCCCCTCTTGCAACACAGGAAGTTAATTCCAGTATCTTTATTGTTTGGTTTATTTCATTGCACTGTAATCAAAATGTAACAACAATCAATGTTAGTGGTTATATGTATATATGAAAAGTAGTTTTGGAGATTAGAGCTACTTCCCTCTGCACCAAAGTAAAAGCAGCAGTGAGTTGGAATGGGGGATGTTCTGAACAAGTTGTGATTTGTAGCACAATGCCATTTTTGAGGTATACGTGTGATGCAGCACACAGGGAAGTGTGGAGTGGACTTTTATTTTGGGGAGGAAGAGAGAAGTAACTCCAATTATTTTATCATTACTTGATGAAAACTAATCAACCTATAAACCTTTTTGGAAATAGAAGTGAGTGTGGCTGTGCCATTTTTTGGATTCTCAGTAGGAAATATTTCAGTTTTTGAGACTATGAGACAGACTTTGTAATGAATCAGCATTCTGGCATGAATTTAGATTATTAATTTGGCCACAATCAAAAACATTTCTCCATTTTCCTTGCCTGGGGATTTAGACAGTAACTGAAGCACTTACCTACAACCAAACAAAACAACAGAACTCTTGTCATTTAAGAACTCTATTAATTTAGCATGAAAATAAATTAATTTTTTATGTTTTTACGGAGTTGAATCCATATCACTGATGTTGCAGCATGAAGATTTTCTAAGCCTTTTTTGAATTATTATCTACTCCTACACTGTCATTTACATTCTTCATAAACTTGATGCAAACGTGCATTGTGAACCACAGTGGGGTACAATTCAGTGCTGTTTCTTATTTAACAGAAAGCAGATATAGTTTTGTTTTTTTTCCCTAGCTGTTTTGCAAGCTTTACTGGAGAGATAATTAAGAGCAAGATATTTTCTAAAACACACCCAATGGAAACTAAGTTCAACTGTTTTTAATTGTTTTTCTCAAACATAAATTATTTCCTTGGACCGTGATTGAGAATGGAAGATTTCAGTAAGAAGTAACATGTTCAGGCTTAGAAGATTATGGGATTTTTTACTTAGGGTCTTCTGGTTCAATCAGATGTGTGTCTTTCAAAGGGCTGTTCAAGCATAAAGGTTAAACAGCACTGTGGGATCTTTTGGCTGTTTCAGAGCTTTTAGGGCTGTTCTCTGTAATAGTAGTTTAATAGCATTAAATAGGTGAAACTGTTATTAAACCCTGATTCTACAGACTTTTTCTTAGAAGCAAATGTAGGATTTCTTAATAGTATCCAAAAGATGCATTTTTAGAAACTGCAAAGGGTTATCCAGTAACCTGTCAATATGCAAATGTTTTTCTTGTATTTGAACAGTTCCAAATCATACTGCTGTGGTATCTCTGCTCCCCTATGCACATTTCAAGTCTCTAAATAGATTTTTGTATAAGTTGTGGACTTCAGCAGTGTGGACACGTCTTCACAGACTCAAATCTGGCTTTCTGCAGGAGGATTAGCTGAAAAACAAAACTTGAAATGCTTCAGAGGTCAGTCATGAGAAAGAATGTTGATATTCTACCCTGGTGTGGATTTTCATTTCTGCTTTTTTTTTCTCCTTTAATGCCTTAGTATTTGAATTTAGTGTTTGTTGATTCACATCAAGAGGAGACTTGTGATCAGACAAGTCTGCAAGTTATTTACTGGAGAATGTTATTTTAGGGTGGGGAAAATGCAAAATGTATTCATTTCATGACAGTAATGACTCTCCATTGCTGAACTTTTCATTGATGTCCCCATGGCAGAAGTCAGTTTCTCCCAGATAACATTCTTCAGCAATGTTCCAGAGCTGCTTGGCACCACCAACGGAGAAAGTTCAGCCTGGGGCATGTGAAAGGAGCTAGGGCTGCTAAACTGGGCTCAGAGAAGTGACCTGAAAATCTGTTCTAGTCCAGCCTCACATATCTGCTGACCCATGTTCATTTAGCAGGGCTGGGCAAACCTGGGATTAAAAGCAAGTTCTAATGGCACCATTAATGCTTAAGCTATGAGGTGACAAGAATTTCTTGTGTCCAAGAGAATTGGTGCATTGCTCTTGAAGTAGCTGTGTTTTCCTTGGGGCTGGAGGGAGGAAGCTCCCAGAACTGCAAAACAAATCTGCAAATATTGTTAAATATCAGAGAAGTGAGCAGAAAACACTGGAGATTTTTTTTCTTGTTCAAAGATCAGTCTCACAAAAGACTGGAATGTAAGCAATTGAATCTTAGTTTCATATTTTCTCTGCTGTCAGGCTTGCCTTCAAAGCCTGCCACTGAACAGGCTTGCCAATAATTGTGCTTGATTACACTGGCAATTGGAACACATGCTGGTTTCAAAGAAATGAGGATGTCTTCATGACAGAGATAACCTTGGAAATTGTTGGCTTGGCTTCTTGAGTGTTCCACAACAAGCTCTGTTCATTTACTGAGTCCTTGTTTTGTCCTACGTGTTTGTATATAGGGGCACATCCTGTTTTTCTTTTGATTGAGATGAAAGCACTTCACTTTCCGTGAAGTTTTTGTCAGTAAAGGGAGAATATGCCCATTCTTTAGAGTGCAGTAAATGGAATATGTGGACTGAAAGCACTCCAGTGATTTGGTCTGGCACCTACATTGACTGCCCATTGCAGTTATTATCATGCAAACCCATTGGTGTTTAAGTTTGTTCTTCTTGAAGCATCTTTATATATAGCTAGCTGTAGTTATATATAGTTGGCAGGTTCAGAAATGCAATTTTCACATCCTTCTCAAATATATTTTAAGGGCATTGCAAGAGTCTTTGCCTCCTGATAACTTGGCTGTGTTTCTCCTCAGGAACAGAGTTCTATCAATCTCTCCATTTGAATGGATGCCATGTGTGACTGGGGAAATCTTGATAAAGACAATTACCTCAGCACACTGACTAGGGGAATAACAGATCCTGGTAGCTGGATCTGTCCAGCTGATTAGAATCTGTCATGATGATAAAGTATCTCCAGAATCCAAAGATAATGAGTTTGACAGAAATTAAATTATTTAGATAATATTATCTTCTCCATTTGAAAAAAAAAAGGCAAGTTGAAAGGTCCACTTGCTTAATTGCAAAGCAACCACATAGAATATTCTTCCACCTGTCTGATAAATTTATTAGTAGACCCAGGAAACATGGAGCCTATATCCAAAAATAAGATTTGGGCTATATTAAGTTAAACGACATAATTGGATATGTGAAGTAGGAAAGTTAATCGTATGGAACTCTTTTGTTTCTGGTTGTAATTGAGTTTAATGTCTTCTAATTTGGCTTCTAATTGGATTGTTTTATTTCTTCCCCAGTCCCGAAATTACCAAAGCCTCCTGTTTATTTTAATTCCTGCTTTTGTTCACTATTTCTTGGTTATTCAGCACTTTGATTAAAATGCCTGACAGCAAAGGCTCTGTTTCTATTTGATCTTTGATATCATTTGCCACCTTACCTTGCTTTTAACATCCTGCACTCTCTTCCAGAGAAGAGGACTTGCAGGCAAATCAAGGAACAGAATCCTTTCTTTAAGAGCTCTTTGATACCTATGATCTGTGTTCTAGCTCATGCTGCCTTCTTTACCTCTGCTGAAACTGCTGGGGTTTTGTTTGTTAGTGGCTCTTTTTTTTGTTTGGGTTTTTTTTAATGGTTGCACCAAAAATAAGGGTAGGTTTGTTTCCCTGACCCTTAGCTATGAGTCAGTTAAGGGCACTGGGTACACGATGCTTTCAGGCAATGCATCCCAAAGGAATTTCATGTTACATGTAATCCTAAACATTTTTTTATTATTACTTATTCATTTCCAAGGTGCAGTGAAATTACATTACAACTCTGTCATGTGGTGCCAAGAAACCCATCTAGCTTTTTTCTGAGCACAATGGCAATGAGTAAATCTTGGAGTCATACTCTGGAGCTTGATTATTGCTTAAGTGTCTTAAGTTAGCAACAAAAAATTAGTTAGACACATACACTATTTAAATGGATATAGTTTAAAATCCTTATAGTAGTCTCTGGGGAAAGCTGGTGTTCTGAGTTGAAATTCAGTTTGTGCTCTCTCATGTTCTCACAAGGAAAGAAGGGACTTTCCTGGTGGTGTTTTGGAATCTTGCCCTGTTACTCCTAAGATGTATCTGAAGTTACTACAGTAGGCTATTTTGCTATAAGTTACACTTATTTTCTCCTTCATTTAAAAAGTTTCCTTTAACTTAAATACCTTGTAAACAAATGTGCTTAAACCAAGGATTAGGATACACAAGGTGGTTGCATGAAAATATCCTCTTAAGCATCTCCGTTGTAAGATAAGTCCTTGGAAAAACATACTTAAAAACAGTTTTAAGTTCAAGCTTCTGTTTGTGGAAAGAGTGGGAGTGGTTCAGCAAGAAAATACCAAAGGCAGAGAGCTTCCCCTGCCTAAAAATATGCCACAGATGAGATGATAGTGCAAAATCAGTAACAGTTTCAGCAAATTGGATGATCACAACTTCTCTCTGGGCAATCTGTGCCAGATCCTCCCCTCCCTCACAGATATGAATTTCGTCCTAACATGAGATCTAAATCTTTCCTCTTGCATTTAAAACACTTCAGCCTTGTCCCATCACTGTGTAAAAACTGCCACAAGACTTCCCCAGGGAAACCAAAATTACCAGTATGTACAAGAATAGAAATGCTGCATTTGAAGCAAGGTAGCTTGGGAATTCTCTAATTAGTGTGAAATGGATTGTGGGAGGTAGAGAAATGTGGATATTGAGTAAAACCAAGCAATTCAAATGTAGTAAAGCAGACCTGTATAGTCAAAGAATTCATAAATGGGGGGAGAATTAGGCCAAAGTTGCTGGAAAAGTGTAGCCAAATCATGCTGTTCTGGAGAGGAGGAGAATAGACTTAAAGTACTTCAAGATATTCTTGGGCCAAATCTCTAACACAGTCATGGTGTAGGAGATGTAGCTGTCTTGTGTTGGTGTTTTGCTATTTTTTGAGTATTTGATTCATAGATACATAGAGTGAATCAGCTGCAAATGTGAGCTTGTTCCTTGGAGTTCTGAAATCTTTGTTATGATTGTGTGGCTGCAGATGTAGACTTGAGGACAAGCATCTACCAGCATTTCCATGTCTGCAGACATTGCTGCTGATAACTTTGGGTAGTATGAGGTGAGGAGTTCATGCTTTTGCACTGACATAATTCCCAGTGAGGGTGATGGACACTGCACCTCACTGACAACAATGATCTCACTCTGCAAGTCTCTTAGTCTGCAGCTAATTCTCTGTAATTGGTAAGAACTTTGTTTTGATGGTGATTTTTTACACCTGTTTAACCAGAGATTTGCTGTCAGTCATGCTCTTTAAGAGTCCTCACAAACCTAGAGGTCAGAGAAACCTGGAAAGAAAGTCATGATCTCCTCTGCCCAAAGCTCACTTCATTAAGGTCCAAATACTGATATATTTTAAAGCAGTCTTTGAAAATAAAATAGGAGCAAGAGGAAGGGCTGCAGCAGGATAGAGTACAGGTGGAATTGTTTCCATTTAATAGGATATATAGTTTGAACTCATACTTAACAGCTTTGTATTGCTATAAGTGGTGTGAGACATTTGCCTTCCTGACAGTAGAAGTACAGACTCAGAATTTGTGCAGTGCACCATCCCACCTGCTTTACATATCTATTTCATCTCTGTCAGACCACAGAGCTGCCTATCACAGCCTTGGAACTCACCTGTAATAAATGTATTTAAGACAGGTTTTTAAAAAAAAAAATACAGGCAATTTTACTATACTCTAGTTTGTCTAGGGTTTGATATATCAAAGTGAAATAGAGTATAAGAAAGCAATTCACTTTTTTTTTATCTTGTTCAAAAATATATTGGTATATCATTTACTGCCATTTGTTCTGGAATTACACATCTGGAAGCTGAACACAACTTGTTTTAGGTGAGCTCAGACATTGTTGGCTGCAGCCTGTTTGACTAAGAGGTGGGATTGAGCTGATAGCAGAGCAGAGTGTGTCAAGAAACGTTTTCAGTAAATAAGAATATGATTCAGACCTGTGGTGAGAATGAGGCCACTTAACAAAATGAAACAAATTGTAATTGCTGTTCTTGTGACCAGTTCAAAAGCTAATATGAGACTGAAGTTGCCTAGAGATATTGTAAACAGAAGGAGCTTAGAATCTTAGTTTTAACTGTTCTCTTATTTAAATGTGACCTGGAGGAACTGTCTAGGGAAAATGTTGGCTTATAGAAATGTCTCCTACAGCTCCCTGAAGTTGCATGAAAGCAGGCCAATGACCTTGTAGCACTTTATTCACCTTTTTTTAAATTATAGTTTACCATAATATTCAAAGTATTGTTTTGCATGAGAACCGAAGGCATGAATTGAAATTAAGTCCCTTTATTTGAGAAAGAACCATGTGTCAACCATCAAAATTTACTGATGGGTTTTTCATTGCTGTCAGCAAGCCAGAAGGGGCAGGGGCTTGAACTGCTAAAGAAGAATGTGCTTGAAGGTCTGTTACACTTCCATTTGGAAGGCAATCTGCAAAAAATCACCTGATAGAGCAGGCTCAGAACTTTATCGAGAGTGCCTTCCGTGGGCCACTTGAACTGTTGGTCTGTTCCTATTTGTTTGTTAAAAGTATGAAGAATTCTGTTTTCCATGTCTTCCTCACAAAGCTCGTGAACTGCCAATAATTGAAGAAGAAGGAACAAGCAAAACAAGCAGACAAGTCACTTACTTTTGCCTGTATGTGGGTCAGGAGTTTGACTTTCATGGATGTTAACGTAAGCAAAGAATAAAGAGACCAAGTTTTTCAGGCTGCATCTGGAATAAAACATCCCTTTGATGGCTGTCCACAGGATTGCCCAAGAAAAAGGTTAATGGATGAGAGATAAAAATTCCAAAGGGAAAAAGGGAAGAGCAGCATTTTTAAATAGAAGATTCAGTGTAGAGTGAAGAATATGGCATTGTTCTTTCCCCTTGTTTACCCTGCTGTTAATTTCAAAGGTTCTGTCATTGCTTTCCCAGCTGATTCCATCCCTCAGAGCTATGGCTTCTTGAAGTTGCCTTAAAGACTAATTCTTGATCTTAGGTAAACCATTCTCATAAAGATTCATTTTCCCACAGTTGCCTTCAATCATGGGGATTGTTCTGCTGCTGTAATATTTTGACCTCAGGGATGCTTTGCTCTTCATTAATTTTGATGGACACTATGCAGATCTGACCTATAATTCTGGGGTTGTGATCACTGATTCTAAGTAACTGTAACCCCAAAAGTAGCCTATCTGAGACATTTTTATAGATTTTGTATTGCAAACTAAACTTTTAATACTGGTTTGGTTTCTGTTGGGGTTTTTTTCCCTCTTTGCTCAGTAATTGAGGTTTTATAGACAGGTCAAGGAACTTCCATAGCACTCAGACTTTGTTTTTCTCTGGCAGAAGTGCTTTTCAAGAGAAATATTGTCACTGAGCTGTAGATGTCAGTTGTGCCAATGCACACATAACACTCCCTTTCCACATTGTTTCCCGTGACTCTCAAAGTTGAAAAGCTCTCCAGTTGCTTAGAAAAATCCTACTTGATCTAAAAGCAGTAGGTGCCAACTTTCTCTTTATTTCTTGCATGAGGTACGTTTGTTTCACTAAGACAATTCAAATATATTTTAGGTGAAACTGAAGCAAGCCAAGCATGATTTTGTAGATGAAAGCTTCTTACTCAGCAAACTTAAGATGATAAACTAACAGCCACTCTGCTGTGCTTTCAAGTATGTTTTGATATATACCTCCTACAGGTTTTTAAACATGAAAAATTGTTATATATGAAGTTCAACTGACTTTGAAAATTAAAATCAAGGTCTGTCTTTTAAGATAACTGATGTATTCCCTAAAGAAGGGTTTTTTGTTTTTCTGGTTTTTTTGCATAAAACTGTCCTCAAACCCTGGTGTTCCTGTGCAAGATCAGCAGAGCTGTGAGTCCATATTCACCCACGGAAGTACCTAACTCTTTGCAAGGCAGACATACATTGTTTTTATGTCTTGACACTTAGGCACATTTCCATTCTAAGCCCCACTACAAAGCCTTTTTTCTGATATCTGCAAATTTAGAAACATTAGGTAAGAGAAGAGTATTTACCTCTGAATGCTGTGCTGGTGGCTTTTACCCTTTACACAGGAACTCCTGAGGTTAAGCTTCAGTATAATCCCAAAAACATTTTTCCAGAATATTCCCTAGGCAACGTGTCTTGAGTAACATTCCATGAAGTATTTCCTTCATTCCTCCTGCTTCTAATTCTTCTATCATCGTCCAAGTGTGATCATCCTCAGGAGTGGCAGAGTGAGAGAGAAACTGCCTTCTGCAACTGCAGGAGACAGGCAAATTGATTACTTCGTGCCTGGGGAATCTGGTTGTGCCTGTTTGAAAGCCAGCCCTGCTGGGAGGCGGATCCCTCTGCGTGCCCAGCAGCAGGAAGTGCCTTGGAACAGCTGCCCTTAGGAGCTGCAAGTGGAGCAGTGCCTACCTTGGAAGCACAAGTGCAAGTGCAGGCTTTGCTTTCTTCTGCACCAAAGCATGGAGGGAAAAGGAATTATTGAGGGTAGGTAGATCTGGTCATGGGGGGGAAAAAAAAAAGCCCCTGCAGAATAATGCATTTTACTACAGTATCTTAAAAATACTTGAACTCTGTTTAGAAATTTGACTTCAGGTCTGATGTGGGCAGGGTATAGATGGACCTTAGCAAAACTACTTCAGTTCCTGGGGAGATTGGGCAGAGACAGCTGTTTGGATATGCTGCTTTTCCAGGTACAGCACCTCAGCCATATTTTTGGAATGCAGTCAGTATTGCTGCAGAGAAAGTGGAAGCTAACTGAGCAGAAAGACAAATATGACACTTTCTAGGTGTTAGAGGTTAAAAATCAGCAGCTGCTGTGAGCTGTGGGATGTTAGTGTCAAACTGCCACTGAGCTATGCAGTGTACCAGCATTTCATTCTGCTTCAGCTGTGCTTTGTAGGCTGTGCAGAGCAAAAATAGTGCAAATAGTGCACTTATTTAATCTTCAGGTGAGAGAGGTATAGGCTATGGCAACAAACACTGCTCAGAAATATTTCCTTCAATTAGTTCTAGATGAATTGAGAGCACTGCTGAGAAATGCTTTTTGAGACTTAGAGGCAGCGCAGTAAGATTTTTCAGACTGTAACAAAATAGCTTATGTGGGGGAGAAAAAAAGTGGAGGTAATTTTTTCCAGGATTTTAATTACTTTCTTGCATTGCACCTCAGTTTTTCCCTGGTTTAGCTTTGGTTTCATAGCTAAATACTGAGAGGACCAGTCTTATTCTAGCAGTGCCAGAGTATTAGAAACATATTGAAAATATCACAGGTTCTGTATATGCATTGAGCAGCAGTTTGGGAATCCCTGCACTAAATCATATAAAAAAAAAGCACTGTAAAAAGTCTTTCTTTAAGAAGTGGGAATTCATTATCAAGGAAGGGCAGGGAGAAGAGCTTTATGCTCTTCCCAGCTCTGCAGGCCAAGCCAGCAAAGTTGTGATTATCAGTAGGACATAGGGATTTTTATCCCCAGGATGATGATAAATAAGTGAATGGTTTGGAACACAAACAGTTAAGAATGGTGACGATTGAGAGAGACTGGACATTTGAGAAGCTGCTTTTCTATGGTCTCCTTCATAAACAAATTCTTCTGGAAAAGAAAGATGAAAGATTAGATAGCGAATCATAGCTCATGAGGGTAATGGTGACAAGGAATGTGGGGTTTTGGGCTGTAGATGCAACACAGATTTTTTCCTAATGTTTTTGATGCTGAAAAATCTCTTGGGAGTAAAATAATTAAGAATTGAAGCTCTCATACTGGGATTCTGGAGAATAGGGACAAATAAGGTCTTAGATCAAACTGAAGTGCTGACAAGTTCTGGTAACTTTGGAGTGAATTCTTACCACTGTTGCTTCCCAGCAAGGAATTAACATAAATTCAAAATACAAGCTTTGGCCTAACTTCCCTAAAAGCCATTTGAGTTCATGACAATGACTCGAGATTTGAGGAGGAAGGCTATAATGTCTGGTTCCAAAACTTTCTGCTTCTGAGCTCATGGAAGCCAAATATTTGTTTTCTTATCCATAAAATTGAATCAGAGTTCTCATGTCATTGAAATGTTGCTAAATTTCAGAGCAACATTACTTTAGTGGAATTCCTTTTTTAGAGAGAAGCAAGTACAAATTTCCTATTTTCTAATGGTGTGCAACACTTAGCTTGGATTATTAATGTTGTAGAAAGTGCAAAATAAGGTTGGATTGTATTTTTATACTCCTTAAGAATGTCTGTCTTCTAGAGTCCTGTTTCTTACCATATATATATGTGACAAGACAATGATTTTCATCTTACAGAATACTTGTTTTGTGAGTTATGTAGGAGTCTTTTGCTTTCCTCTAATAAAATACGGTTTTTAGAGCCATTCATGCAAGCTCCTCCCTCTACATTTCAAGTTTTACTCAGGAAGAGCAAGTTCAAAACATTGTTTGGCATTAGAGAGAAATGGTATAGCAGGCAGAGCTGGGATGATCCTGAAGCACTTTTAAACAGGGAAATGCTCATGGTTTGGGAAGTTGCAAAATTCTGAACTTTCATCCAGAGGCTCCAACAGATTGTCCTGTGTTGCTTTAGATGTAAAGCAGGATGGACTCTTATGTTCATTTCTTAACTGTAAATATGATTTCTTTCTCTNTTAATTCATTAGGGGGATTTGCACAATTTATAGAGCACTACATATTGCTATTATTTTCTCTAATAGCTGAGTTAGAGCAGGGCATAGCTCTGTTTATTATGTCATGATTATCTGAGTGCTTTCCTTCAGTTAGTGCTCTTTGCACTATGCACATATAGCAATCATAAAAATTAAAATTAAAAGTTCATCCTTGTTTTTTTCCAAGGAACTTGGAACTTTCTTGGAACTTTTGGAACTTCTGTGCCAAAAATATTTTCTTGAAAAATATTCAGTAAAAAAAGACCTGAAAGGTACTAGGGTATTCCAATACATCTGAATTGCTTAATTTCTGGCATGCTGTTCTTGTTCTTTATTTATATTTTGTGTCTAATTAGGAAAGACACCAGATCACACACTCTTAAGACTGCTTCATACTCTAATGGACACACACTTTACCAGGCTCTTCAAAGATAAACATGGTCCCAAATTCCTTCAGTAGGATGACTCCTGGGGTCAGTTTAAACAGAGGCATTGTGAAACAAGATAGAAAGTTAGGCAATGACCAAAAAACCTTTTGTTTCTTCTTATTCTTGTAGTTAGTTTTCCACGGGATCTTTAAATTTCCCCACAAAATATTAAAGCAAAAGGAAGGAGTAATTTGTTTTGCTGTTGAACAGTGTCAGTTAGAATGACCTTCCTCTTTTTCTTATTTAATATGTCTGTATATTCCATATTTCTAAATTTTTATATTTTGTAACCAAACTGCAGCAACTATAATCTTGGTGCAAGCTGAGAAGAACATTGCCCCAGTGCTGGCCAGTGTTTGATCTCAGTTTTCTCAGAGAAACTAGTTGTAGACATCTTCTATACATCTCCTTCCTGAGTAGGTTCTGCTGGAGGGCATTGCAGGGTTTCATAGTGAAAAGGACTCATATTTGAACCTTAATTTAAACATAACTGGTCAGAATGTTTCTTTTCTGTTGTATATTGTGCATTCCATATCTGACTGTGGTGCCATTTAAATCCTTGTCAGATGGAGAGAGCACTGAGAGTTTCTCAGATGTTGGCATTGGAAAGTTTCTTTTAATCTTCATAAACACAAATCTGAACTTTATCAGTGTGAAATATCATCTCTACATGTCATACACACAGCTGGATCTATTCAGTTGTTATTCAGAAAATGTTTTAAGACACATACAGTGCTCCAAAACAATCTGGAAAACACTTCCCAGGAAATCTTGGGAGAACATCTTTTCCATGTTCCATGCTTGTATCGAGCCCTGTCTCTTTTGTCCCAATTAAAGCCTATTTTTCTTGTCCTCCTGACATGAAAAATTAAGAGGAAATTATTCTTTTCCTATTTGCAGTTTCACCTTTACATTTTTGAAGGCTATTACCTTCTCCTCCTGAAGTGTTTTAATCTCAGGAGAAGCACTCTTGGTCCTTCAATGTTTTCTTACCAGATATATTTTCATAACTGTTTCAGAACTATTTTCAGAACCATTTTCTCAGTGAGGTTTGCATTTCTCTTCCAACAGATTTGCCTAGATCATGTTTCTCTCACTTGCTGCTGAGAGTATAATGACAGAAATTTTACTCCAATCGAGGTGCAGTGCTTGTTCTGGTGTAAAAAATTGAATTGGTTTGACAGCTATTCTGACAAATTCACAGGAGATTTTATTTATCCCTGAGGTGCTTATGAACATTTTGAACCTTTTTTCATGAACCGAAGCAAAACTGATTCTCTTTCATCTCAGATTTTTCCATTTTGATTGATAAATCTAGCATGGGCTATTTATAATCTATAATTCTCAGTGTTTTACAAGCTTCACAGTCAACAGTAATTGTTCAGCTAATTTGTTGTTTCCAGTCAAGGAATGTGGTCTGAACTGCAAATTTTTCCCTCCTTTTCCGGATATTTACAGGAACCTTGCTCAGCAATCATGGGCTGTGGGAAAAAAATTGATAAATCAATCAAAAAGGGATTATACTGGCTTCTCCATATCATAGCAAAAGATTTTGATGCCTTAAACGAGCGCATCCAGAGAGACACTAGAGAGCAAAAAGCACTTGAGGAGCAGAAGAAACTGGAACGAGCTGAGCGAGTCAGGAGGATACGGGAGCAGAGGTATTTTGTCTGTGGTTCCTACTCATCCCTTCCTCCCTTCTCTGAGATATTTGGGTCATTCCTGTGCATAGATCTTATGGAAACCAGGATAGCCAGGATTTAAAGCTTGCAAGCCAAGAGTCTTTCTTGAGGTTTTTGCCTCTTCGTCCCCTTTATTTGATTTGCTGCATGCTGGAATGAACTGTGAATGAGAATTGCAAAGTAGTTGTGGAATAAATTTGGCCTTACTAATATAACTTCACAGAAGGCTGACCTAAAAAATAATTCCTGTGATTTAATCTGAAGTTACCTTCTAAAATAAAGTATTAAGTTAGACTCTCTAACCCATATGTGAATATCAAAGACTAGCTATGAAAATTTATTCAATACTATGCTTAATAAACCTCAGGATATCCAACAGGTGAGGCATGAAGCAACTAAAGATGATGCAGTGAGGGAAAGCAGGACAAGTGATTTATTATTCCCCTTCAAAGCCCTTTCTGGTCTTTAGCAGCCTGCTGTGGTGCCTGTGAAGAGCTGATGTGAATCATTTCACTGGGGCATTCTTAAAATATTTGCTGAGCACCCCTGTCCTCTGCTCTGCCTTACATAGGCAGAGAATTTTGACTCTCAGTTACTCTGAGAATTAGCTGGGAAGTGTCTTGGACTATATTCTGCTCATTTTGGTTTAAATAAGCAAGTAAATTACTAACGTACATTTTAAACAGCTGCAAGTTGATGTGGTCTTCATATATATTTCACAATTTCTAAAAAATTAGTTTGCTCGTAATTGCCACAAGTCTCTGCACACACAAAACCTCCTGCCCATGTTGGATTGTGTTGAGTTTATGCCACAGTGAGAAGTGTAGTGGGGAGGGCTGACATTGTGCTCTATAAAGTTTATGGCTTCTTCATAATTCTTTATTCACTCTCCCTCTTTCCCCTCCCCTTACCCCCAAAAAACACCCCCAAAACCAAACACCAAAACCACTGAAACAACATAAACCCAACAACGATGCCAAAGGGAAAAAGAAGAAGGAAATGCACCTGAGGAGGAAGACCCTGAGCCTGGGAAATGTGGAAACCCCTTCCAGCCTATAACTGCTGTAATCTCTGAGGTAGGAGGATATGTGAAAATCTGGATCTGTTTAGAACTACCACTAACAAATGTCTGAGAGGGAATGAGAAAAATGGTCATTTGAAAGAGTTGTTTAAGTCTGTCTGCACAGCACTTTTTAAATTCTTAATTTAATCTTGACAGCCTTGTTTTCTGTGCATTGAATCAATGTTTTCGTGATAAGAAAAGCCCTCTTATTGATTGGGGAACAAAAGTTTTGTAGACACAGTAAAATAAATGTAAACACATGACTGAAAACATTTCCTAATTGAACTCCTGGGATTCAGAAGTGGAAAATATTCAAGGTCTATTAGTTTTTTCTAAGGTGTTTTAGTGATGTGGTGAGTCATATCAAATCTTCCTGACTTCTTCAATTATGCAGATTTGTGAGCATAACCTCTTTTCAGTTGAAAATAGACTCTTGAGAATTTCTTATTAATTTTGAAATATGAAAATCACATTCATATATTAAAGTTTCCTTAACCTACATTTCTGAGTTCGTATTCTTTCATTCAGTTGCCTGGAGATAACACAATCTAAAGAAACACCTAAACTTTTCCAGCAAGTAGTTCAAACATTTGCTTTTTTCCAAGACAAAAGCACCCAAATCCACAGAACATGTCAAGGCAGCTACATGCACAAGAATCCATTTAGTAATAACATCAAAAGCAAGAAAATAAAGGTGCAGCTGTGAGTATTGCAGAGATAGTGATTTAGTGACACAGAATTGTGAAGCAGCCTGTCATTGACGTTGTATGCCACAATAGGTATTCATCCAAACTGGGATAGCATTTTCTAGAGACTTAGGCTCTGTGCATCTGTGTTTTTTTAACTAACACATTAAAAAAAAATAATAATTGGGGAGAAAGAAAGTAGAAGGTTGTTTTGTGTTTGTTTTTTTTTAATAGGACCAAAAATAAAACAAGAAAACTAGCAATAAATATAAAGATCCTTTTGCTTTATAATTCCCTGTCCCTTCTTCTGCAGAGGATATTAGAAATTTAATTTCTTCATCTATTTGAAAATAATTTCTGTGCTAAATATAGGATATTTGAGGAATATTTTCATTTTTAATAACTTTTCTGTCTTACTAGTCAGTTTACAGTATTAGAAGTCATTAAAAACAATTCTTGTCCTTTTTGTTAGAATGAGAAACAGCTGGAAAAGGAAAAGAAGAGACAAAAGTTGGAGACTGAAAAGGCTACAATTGTCTTGAAATCCCAAGCAGAGCAGGACCACTTATCAAGTAGCAGTAGCCAAAACACAAATGACAGCAGGCTGGAAAGGTGCAACTCTACCACTGCCCAGCTTCTGCAGCATGCAGAAGAGAGTGACCAACAAGCCTCAGAATGCCTTGACTCAGGTAAAACTTCCAAGTAATTTCATGTGATTTTTCACATGCTGCTTCCTTCTCTCCCTGTTACTTGTCATTATACCACATACCAATGTCATCTGTTGGAAACACAAAAATGCAGGAATAGGTTATAGAAGTTGAGTTTCTTCATGGAAATGCAGAGTTTGCATATATTTTATGCCCACAGCTTATTCTATATAGCAAAATGTTGTGTGACTTATATTTCCCATTATTTTATGTACACAGTTTATTTTCTATAGCAAATTGTTGTGTGATTTGTATTTCCCATTATTTTATGTTTTAAGTTTGGACTGAATGCTCTGATGTATCTCCCCAACAATTGTATTAGAATCTGATGTAGGATATTACCTGAATATAACTGTAGGATATGTCATGTTTTATTTCTGTTGTATGTAGATAACAGTAAGAAAAAAAGCAAAAAACCAAAATTAAAAAGGGGCCACAGAGTAGAACCTGTTAATGCAGACGACTCTGTTCCCAAGAATCCTACACCACCACCAGCCCTTCCACCAGGTAAGTGTAAAAACAGTAATTGATGTCTTAGTTTGTAGTTGGTAATCCTTTAAAAGTCCCACTTGTGAATGATGTAACTGGACTGGTTTTCATACAGAGAGGAGTTACTAAATCTTCCTCTCTAGAAAACCTTCGATGCAGTTTCCTACTTCATGATATGAACTTTCAGCAGTGTTGATTTGGCCTATTCCATGGGGAAAACAACATTTTTCCAAAAAAAGAGCCAGAAGCTTGATTACTCGCTGAAGTGATTAAAAATAACCATATTTTTAAGGTAAAGCAGTTTATTTTTGAAGTATTTAATCATTCTTCACAATTTAGTGCATCGCTTGGGCATTTTTAAATGCTTTGGTTACTCCCAAGGCGATGTGGTGTCTGTACAGCTCAGAATGATCCAGTGCAGTCATGGGATGCTCTGACACTTTTTGTTTTCCTTTAGTTGGATGGGGAACTCCCAAACTCAATAGACTTGGAAAACTTGAGCCTCTTGGTGAAACACATCATCCTGGTAATTGAAAGTATTCGGGGCTTTGTACCTTTTTAAACCATTCTTCATTGTCCATTCACTTCTACATTCACTTCATTCTTCATCTGTTTTTCATTTCTAAATTCCAATTTTCATTGACCAAAAGCTTTCCCTTTTGCTTAGTAAAAAGCATCTTTTTGATTTTTTCAAGTCTGATTTTTTTATTAGGAAAAACAACCAGTTCTCTGCAATTGCCTCATGAAGTTTAAAGTGGCATGGGATATCAGAAGTTGTTGATGATCTGAAGTTACTTGCACCTAAAAATTATAAAATGACATATTGCAAAGAGTAATGGGGCCAGTTACTTGAGTCCAAATACATGCTGCATTTAAAATGAAAACTTTTAACTGGAAATATCAAGGTGCAGTAGGTAGAGTCTTGATTTCTTGCTTCAATAATGACTGTTTTCTATTTTTGGAAGATTGTGGCAGACTCTTTTTCATATGTTGATATTACATTTTTTGTGAATTTGAGATGATAGCTTCTTCATTTTTCTGACATTTTTATTTTTCAAATTTTGAAAAGTGAATTTGGAGATATCTGGAACACAAGAAAAAGGAGCTTTTCTGCCAGAGAACCAAAAGATGCCTGAAGGGGAAATAAGATTTCTAAACCCAAAATATTTGTTTCTCACAGGAATGAAATTCACGTGCTTAAAATGTGATTTGTAATCTTGATTGTAAACCCATGTTGCTCTTTTTTTAAAGGCAAATAGAGAGAAGGTGACAAGAGAGGAAAGCCAGATGAAGAGGTAGGGAGGGGAAGAAAAGGACCTCAATTTTTATCTGTGCCTGAGGGAGGTATCGCATTTTGTAGGAAGAGCATGGGTGGGACAAAGAGGAAAAAACCTGCTCAAGCTAGGTGTTAATTTGTAAAATAAGTAAAAGTATTGAATAATTTTGGAAGTTGACAATGGCAAATACATTCGTAGGGAAATTCTCTTGACCGGAGGTGTAAGAGCAAACTTGAAGTACTCAGAATTTACAGCTGAATTCAAGGCATTGCCTACTCTTTCTGTTTTTCAGAAACTTTGAATCACTCACCAGATTCACACTTGCAAATCCTAGCAAGAAAACAGCTATTAGGAAAGCACTGTGTATAAATGAAAAAAAAATTTGCATTCATAGCCCAGCACTGTCCAACCTTTAGTTAGGTCCTAATTTCCAAAAACATCGTTTATTTATTTCTTTTGCTTAAAGCAACTGTGGGGTTCTAACTGTCCAGTTGAGATCCATAGAATCAGAGAAGTATTGAGATTGGAAAGGACCCTTAAGATCATGGGTTCTGTTAACCCAGCACTGCCAAGTCCATCTTGCACTGATTTAATTTCCCAGCTGGCCTTGCCCCAGAAAATGGATGAATAAAACCATCCACTGGACAGATTTCATTGACCTTTGAATCATTTGTTGCAGTTTTCTTGCTGCTGTAATTAGTGCTATTGAAATAAAAATATAAGTTGTAGAAATCAAAATATTTACAACAATAACATGAAAGTGTTCTCATTTTTCTGACTAAATGTAAGGATAATTAAATCCTACAACAGGTCCACATATTCTTAAAGCAGTGTAGTCTGGTTTTGCTTTTGTTAATCTTAGCTCAGCAATGCAATTCTAACAGAGTTATTGCATCTGTAGGACAAGTGGGATCTGTTCTTCTTGGAAAATGATGATTTATTTATAAATGATGATTTATAACAGCTGAATTTTGTGTTGGCAGGCCACCAAGGCTTTGTTGGGAAGAGGTGGTCTGTATAAACAGAACTGAGATTTGAATGCTTCAAAAAGCTGCTTTTATTTTTCCTTGATTTCTACCTCTTTCCTCTTACCATCTTCCATATTATTTTGCTTGTGAAGTGTTTTGCATGTTCCAGTCTGCATGGGTTTTTTATTTTATATCCATTACAAATGTTTGAGAACACTTGTTTCTCTCTTCTGATGTACTTATTAACTTTGTCTTGTACAATTTTATCACTTTAAATTCCTTTATTGACAAAAGCAAATGCTGCAGTTTTACCTAAAAATTCTGAAATAGTTCTTTTAGAAAATTATTTTAGCTTGCAAGATAAATGCCATGCATAAATGGTCCCAAAATTTTGGATTCTGCACAGTATTCCTGTCATTTATTGCAGTGCAGTCTTGCATAGAGCAACATACAAATTTCAGTGCTTTATTTTTTCAGTTGTTATTTGTACACTTTGAATTTCTCCTATTTTTAGAGATATTTACAGATCCCCTTTGGGCTTGATCTTGCAAATGCTGATGCATGTATAACAAAATGTAATTAAACCCTTGTTTGGCCAATCCATCTCTAGACATTAATTAGCACTAGGTTTGAAAGTTTGCTTGGAGGAATTAGCTCTAAACTCACAGAATACCTGGCTTTCGTGAAGGAAGCAAGAATTCAGTAAACATTTTTTGAACCAGGAAGGTGCTAGGTGACAGATTGATGTGTTTTTCTGCTCTGGAATTTCTTCCACAGATTTCTATGGAAAGCCTCTGCCCCCGCTGACTCTACGCCAAAGACCCAACAGTGATACCCATGATGTCATTGCTTAACTGGAGCACAAAGAGAATTTTAAAAAACATAAATTAAAAATCCTATCTTTTTTTTTTTTTTTACCCTTGAAGGAAATTTTTTTACATGACATTTTATCAGCATTTGGCAACTAAACATGGAGTTCATCCCGTTGTGCTTAGGTGGTCAGACTTTATCATTTCCTTTTACATCACCAGCTCTTCTTCAGGATTTATTTGGTTTACTTGTGAAAAGACATGGCTGTAAACCTGAAGAAAAACACCTTCAAGATTCCCATAAGACTGGATTGTACATTCCCACCGAGACCTTTCTTCAGGTGCTGTGCAGGTGTTGGTATTTTTTCAGGGAATAAATTATTCTAAAGCATTTTGTAAGATTCCTGTATGATAGGGTGAATATAGAAAGGTTAAACAAATATTGAATATATTTTTCTACCTTTTTATAAAATGAGTTGAAAGTTTGAGTGGAGCTGTGTACCTACTACCAATAAAATGATAGGTAGGGAGCATTAGAAAGCTGGTAGTCAAGTGCATAAAAATAAAGTATGTTTTATTCTTATATTTCTCTTACAGTACCAATACCTTTTCTTAGGTACTAGATTACATATTTCATATTTCTGGCAATCTGAAGCAGAGGGTAAGATAAAAAAATTTAAAATAAATACATTTTATACAAAATAATGCTATTTGAACTGTCTGGAAGTTTTCTTATCAGTTGTTTTCTTTGTTTTGTTAACTGAGTTTGACATAGGTAATAAATTCCGTGGAAAAAATAGAGTTGAATACTGTATTGTCTACTACAACAAACGAGGAAATTCACATAGTGGGAAATTTGCACTAATTAAATTATCAGTTTTGATGAGTAACTGAATCAACCAGTATGCAGATGACCTCTCTTAGTTGTTAATCTCAATAATTCTAAAATACCATCTTGAAAACTAAAGAAACCACAGGTTTTTAAGGATTTGTATAACACTTCCATATAATGTGTTGGAAATCACATACAAGTGATACACAAACAACAAGGGTTCTTTAGGTATCCAGAAAATTTGTTATATTCCTATTTAAATGTTTTTACTGTTACATTGGAGACAACAGTGGTGTGTTTGTAAAGGTTCATTGTTCTGCCACTGAATGACAGACAGGATGAAGCCCCCCCATTCAGGGGGTTTTTTGGAGAAGCAGTGTTTGATAATTTAATATTATGTTCTGTTGTCAATAATATGGTTTTACCAAAGGAGTTTGGATGTTGAAACTATGTGGTGTGTTATGTGTTCAGCACTTTGGTATTGGAAATCCTTGCCATGTGCCCTTTGCAGCAAGGAGTTGCACAAACATCTGCCATATTAAAATGAAATAATTAAGATTTTTTTAAAGAGTAAAGTGGGATCAGTCTTAAAGATACTAAGTTTGGAATAGGTGGAGAGGTTTATTCCTCTATGTTTGCCAGTTTAGAGAAAGGAGGAAACAATTTCTATGTGACTACCAGCATGAGAATACTTTAGTTGTATTCTAATACTGGAACAGGATTCAGTTGAATTTTTCTTAGGATTTGGTCATTTTCCCTTCAGACAACACAATACTAAGTGGAGGGGAGGTTGCACAAAAATTTAGAAGTGCAATCTCAGCTTTACTAACACTAGCTTTGTTACCACTTAAGTTTTTGGCTTAAAGGTTCTACTTTTGCAGACTTACTTTTTTACAGCTTCAATTTCTAGGAATGTATTACCTTTTTGTTTTCACTCTTTCCTAAAGTAAATCATGGAAGTCTTTATTAAAAATAAAGCTAAATACTGCTGTGGTAACAAAATTTGAGAAACTCAAATAGTGATGCTTATATATGAACTGTGTGTTGTGTGTGTGGACACATGTATCATTTTTGATTTTTGCTTTCAAAATAAATTTTACCAGTATGTGACGAAAGTACTTAAAAATGTTTTTTAAGTTTTTGTTTTATTAATATGCTTTGTAATTATTTACTATGCTGGGGTTTTTTTTCAGTAATTTATACTGCTATGACTTTTTATTTGCTCAAGATGACCTTTATGTATAGAATAAAACTAATGCAGAGCTTCAACATGTTTCCTGTATTTACAATTTTTTTGTTAGTAAGTCTAGTCTATAAATATTTAAGGGCTGCAAGTCTCACATTTCTAAAATGTATGAAATAGAGTCATTATAGACAGAATCTTTGCATATTTTTGCAGGAGAAATGTGATCAAATTTAGAATATCTGATAGATTTGCAATAAGTTGAGTGTATATGTATACCTATAAAGAGCTGTGATAGTGCACTTAATATTTGAGAGATAAAAGTTGTGCAGCTGTAAATTAGATTTTTTCAGACTTTCTGTCATCCATAGCATCACTTTTGAAATGTATCAGTGCATGCAGCTAAGAGTATTTCTATTTAAATACAGGAGTAGTAAGAACACAGAAATTCACTATTTAAGCAGAACATTTTACATTATCTATGTGTAACATCTTAAATACAATTTAGACAAAATATTTTAAAGGTAAGTTAAAAGTATCTTCTAAGAAGAAATAATAACGTTCATGAACTGAATTAATGTGAGAGACTCAGCGATTCAAAATAAGTTGTTCAAGTTGTCTTCCCTTTTAGTTGCATCCTAGAATCCACAGAAAGACCTTACTCATAGATTTAAAGGTTTTTAAATCAAAATTATTAAAAATAGACATTTAATATCAAGTAGGTCTATGGTGTGAGATTGGAAAGGATTCATGGATCGTAACAAGGTAAACAACATAGATTTTTTTTTTCCCCCTTTATATAAGATTCAAGCAGTATTTTTTTCAGTAATATATTCCAATATTTTAGTGGCAAGTATAGTACTGTAACTTCGGGATGCTCCCCAATAACTTTGTCATCATGTTAGCTTCTTGGCTCCTGGGATTCATTCAATTTGAAATATTTTACTATTTTGAATAGAACATACCCACCAGTATTTCATTTGAAAGTGGAATAAGTAATGGAGCCTGTTGTAATTGTAATTTGAGATAAGTTTTATCTGCAGTAGCACATGAGAGAGATACAAGATGCATGATTGCTGTGTGCAGTTTGGCTGGGATGGTGGTGCTGCTGCTGAACTGGAGTCCTTCCTTTGCTTTGGTGCACATCTGGTGTCAGACACGTGGCACCATCTGTCACATAGTGGAATACAGCCATAGATTTAGGGCAAGGTGGCTCGTTCAGCAGATGTTTTTGTTGTATTGGTACAGTAAAATTCAATTCTTGTGTCCATTTTCTGGTATGGTACTGGCCTTGGCAGAATTACAGCCACAGAGAACTACTTTTTATTCCAGTATTGTTCTGTATCTGTGGGTAAGGCTCACTTATCAAAAAGCCTTTCAGGTTTCCTTCACGTCTGATATGGAAGAGGTCTCCAGGCCCTTTGTCACAACCCTGATAGAAGCATTTTAAATAAGCTTTCAATCTAATCTGCATGAGGTGAGCAAAACCGCTTAGTCTTCGTTAGCTGGTGCCTGAAACTCAAATATTTATCCATACAGCAGCACTCCTGCCTTTACCTTTGCACCCCTTTCCAGTCTGGATTTCAGAAACCAAGCCTACAGAAGCTTTAATTAAACCACTCTTAAAGAAATTTGCTGCTTCCACGGGGCTCGCTCTTAGCAAGAGAGTTGGCAAATGGGCACGAAAGGGAGGGTGTGTGGGGATTTGTTTTGTTTTGCTAGGACCCAGTGATTGCAGCAGGAGATGGCCAACAGAGCAGGATGCCCTTCCTTGGAGGAGAGGTTTGCAGCTCTCAAGTTTTGTCCAGATCAAGGGATCAGAACAGAGCAGCCTCCGATTTTAGTGCTGCTAAACCAGAGACAGCTGAACTGGGGTACAGTGGTCCTCCTGATTCCTGTCCCCAGAGAATGTTTTATCTGAAAGTGTGTCTGAGAGATTTCTGTGAATAATTCTCAAGCCTCCAGCAGTTTTTCATGGCAGTATAGCAGCGGGTTAAGCTGGAGCTGATCTCCGGTGTGGTTCGGATGAGCTGAGTAGCACTTCGAAAGCCTGGGCCAGATAGGAAAAAAGGTCTAGTGCCAAGGCACAAGCCGAGAATTGATGGTGAGGGGGCTGTGGATGCCATCAGACCCCCCAGCAGCCGCTGGGATGAGCATCATCCATTCTGTAAATTGTTTACGTGAGAGTCCAGGTGCTGTCCAATCCTGGTTTGGCTACTGGTGAGCCAGAGGAGTCGGGATGGCAAGTCAAGCTCTCTNTTAAAAAAAAAAAAAAAAAAAAAAAAAAAAAAAAAAACAAAAAAAAAAAAAAAAAGCAAACAAAAAGGAACTAAGTTTTTTTGGCTTTTTTTTTTTTTTTTTTTTTTTTTTTGGTTTTTTTTTTTTTTTTACTGTGGGGGTAGTGAGATACGGGAACAAGGTGCCCAGAGAACTTTTGCGATACCCCAACCGTGGCAGCGTTCAAAGCCAAGCTCGATTAGGGCAACTTGAGCAGCCTCTAGGGGGGCTGTGTCCCCACCCGTGGCCGAGGGGTTTGGACCAGCTGATCTTCAAGGTCCGTTCCCACCCCTCAAGGTTCCGTGATGCTGTGACGAACTCCGATTCCCAGCCGTGCACCCCGGCAGCGGCGGGACCGAGCGCGGGGGCCGGGCCGTGACTGCCCCGCCCCGCCCGGGGA
>VWZV01005526.1:97075-171867 GCA_013397155.1 Irena cyanogastra | reverse complement strand
CTCACAGCCCTGACCCACTCACAGCCTGGTCACACTCACAGCCTGGTCACACTCACAGCCCTGACCCACTGACAGCCTGGTCACACTCACAGCCTGGTCACACTCACACTCTGGTCACACTCACAGCCTGAACCCACCTGCAGTCCAAACCCCCTCACAATCCAAACCCCCTCACAACCAGATCCCACTGGAAACCCTGGCCCACTCAAAACCCAGACCCGCTCCCATCCTGGTCCCCCTCCCAGCCCATGCACTGTTCCCCCTGGAGACACTGCCCGTGTTGCTGTCCCTGTCTGGGGTCTCTGGTGCTGTGGCAGTCCTGGGCCAGGTTGTGGTGACACACCTTGGGGCGAACACCTGACCCCTTTTTCCCACCATGGCTGGGGTCCTGATCCACAGAGGAGGCATTCCCACTGGAGATCAACATGGATAATGGATAGTGACAGCCACCATGGGCACACAGTGCACTGCCTCATGGATAACCCGTGGGATGAAAACCCCTGGATTTCTGCTCCAGCCATGTGGGGCTCTGCTACATAGAGAGAGCCACTGGGAGTCGTAACCCATCCCACTTTCCTAAAAAATCTATGGATAAAGTGACGTTGAGAGGAGGCTACAGCACTGGGAGAAATGAAAGGGTTTCATGGATCCCGTTTTCCTAAAAAGCCTCTGCATAAAGCGGTGCTGAGAGGATGCTGAGGCACAGGGAGAAAGGAAAGGGCTCTAATAAACAGAGTGATCCCAATGGAAGCACTTCATCCTGCTTAGAGAGAGCCAGGCAGTGCTGATGCACAGATGAACACTGTCCCTGGCCCTGCCCAACACCACTGTCCCCGCACAGATGCTTTGGGATGTGTGGGGCTGAGCTCGGCCATCCTGCTCGCCAGTCCCTGTGGTTTCCTCCTGAAACCTCACAGGATCCCTGGGTGGCACTGGCATGTCCCCAGGGCAATGCTGTGGCTGTCCAGAGCCTGTGGCCACAGTCTCACCCACGTGGGTGGGGACAAACCAGTTTGGGAATGCTGCTGGTGGCGAGCAACACCTTTTGGGGCAAGATGTGTCTTTTCTGTGGGTTTAGCACTGCTCTGCAAACAACAGAGAGCGGCATCGCCTGGATTCGTGCAGCACAAAACCTTCCTTTGTTCACAGCTTCCGAGAGCAGAAGAAATCCCCCCCTCTGACAAGCAGAACCAGAAACACGCCCGGATCCTCTCCGTTTCCCCTGCAGAAATCAGAAATTTCCTCCTGGCTCGCAGCGCTGGCCTCACACCCCGCAGCGCACGTGGCTCCGAGTGACAGAGACCAGCCTTTGTGCCCAGCCTTTGTGCCCAGCCTTTGTGCCCAGCCTTTGTTTACTGCCCGGCCATCCCGGGGAGACACCCACACACAAGGGCAGCTTATTCCTCTCCCCTGAGAAAGGCTCTTTCACCCTCCCGGGGGGGGCTCTGCAGGAGGGCTCTGGGTTGTTTTCGCCGGTTTTGGGAGAGGGTTTGAGTAAAAAAGTGCAGAATGCAAGAGAATGTTAAAGGAGTTTGGTTCCCCAATGATTTTTGCAGTTATTGCTGCCATTTCTTACCAATAATCTGGGAGTGTCTGTGGGGCATCACCCGAGCCAAGCAGGCTCAGATCTGTGAATGAATGAGAGCAGAGTCCCTGCTCATCCCCTCTGAGTGATCCTACTGCATTTGGGCTGGAAATGTGCATCCTCTGACTTGGAAAATAAACAATATTATCCCTTGGGTACAATCCCTGGGTCCTCATGGATGATACTGAACACAAACCCAGACCTGAAGAGGTATCTTTGCACCTGGAAGATCCCCTGATTTCTCCAAATGTATCAACAGCCCTAATAAAAACTGTTGCCTCTCCATACAAACCTTTGGACTCTTATCTAGTATTTTCCATAAACCTGGCACATTCTCAGCCAGCCCAACTCTGCCGATTTACAGTGACCCTGTTTTTGCCCCAAAACGAGCAAATACTGATTTATTTCTGTCAGAGCACCAGAGCCATAAATACATTTCCCAACGCAGACGATTTCCTTTCCCATCACAGGTCAGAACAGGATATTCATGATGCTGTAAATTCTTCAGAGTAGCAATCTGGCTGTAATATTTATCTGCAGTGAATCCAGCCCCCTTTTTGAGCTCTGATGCATAAATCAACACCCCTCACAACACCTAATTCCTCTGCTGCACAGCCTGGGCAGCAGTGGGGTGAAGGTTTGGTGGTGAATGATCCAAGTTGGAAGGTTCCGGTGGGCAGCACGGGCAGCTGGAGGTGTTACCTGGCTGGACATCACTAAATCCCATTTTCCCACCTCTGGTGCCTGCAGACAGCCCTCGGTGAGAGGCTAGGGCAGCTGCTGTGTTGGGAAATCACAATGGCCCAAAGGATGTGGGTCTGTTCTGCAGATGTCCCAGAAAAACCTAATAACCTCGATTCTGCCCGCGGGATTAAAAATACTCCTCTGCGTTCAAATGTGCCACTTTGTTAATTCCTGTGGCCTGGAAGAAGAATCTTTCTCTTTGCATTTCCTTGCCTTCCCTGCTACATCTTGTCAATGCCTTGTGACACCGCGAGGGAAGGCAGGAAATTCTCTGTGACTTGGAGGTTTGCTTGGCTGAGCTGCTGGGTGCTCTGAAAACGGGTCCAGAAATCCTCACCGAGAGCAGCACTCGTGTGCCCCTGCCCTGGTGCCTTTTCCCTCCATGTCTGCTTGCTCGGAGCCAGGGAGATGCCCAGGAAAGGGGATGCCCAAGGAAGGGGATGCCCAGGGAAAGGGGTGCCCAGGGAAAGGGGTTCCCAAGGAAGGGGATGCCCAGGGAAAGGGGATGCCCAGGGAAATGGGTGCCCAGGGAAAGGGATGCCCAGGGAAAGGGGTGCCCAAGGAAGGGGATGCCCAGGGAAAGGGATGCCCAGGGAAATGGATGCCCAGCATGGGAGATGTGTGGTGCAGGTGTCCCAGGCTGTCCCCACCCAGGGGTTGTCACCACAGGTACACCAGCTCACCTGCCCCCCCTGGCACCCGACTGCCTGGTGTCTTCAGCTGTGAAGAGCAGGGGACACAGGGTGGCGTTTCCCAGGGCTGCTGTGTGGGCTGGGGTGGGTCCCATCCCCGGGATGCTGCCCAGGCTCCTGCACAGCCCCAGGGCTGGGTGCTCACCCCAAATCTCACTGCCCAGGCAGCTGCTGCTTGGATTGCCCTCAGGAAGGGGCTGCCTGCCCAGGGGAGCACTTTTGTGACTCTTGCAGTTATGTTGGTGGAAAAACAAGCTGAAGAAACCTCTGGCTTCAGTGTCCCCTTCCCTGAGGCTGCAGGACAGTGGCGCCCTCACGTCCTCCCTGCCTGACCCCTGACTGGGCTGGCTGCCTGTCCCCAGCACCCCAGTGCTGTGGCACCCTGGCCCCTTTCCCACCGTGCTGCCCTGGGCCTGGCTGTGTGACACAGCGAGGGACACAGCCCAGGAGCAGGACGAGGCTGTCCCCTCTTCCCCACTCCCCCATGGTGCAGCCTTGGCCCCTCCACCCTGACACAAACCAGAGCTGGGGGGTCACACCCAACCGAGGTAGGACCCCACAGCCAACAGCTGGGCGAGCTCAGGGGTTCTCCAACCCTCCCCAAAGCCTCCCGGAGCCAGAGGCTGCCTCACCTGGGGCAGGAGGTGATGGAGGGGCCGTGGCTGGTGGGGCTGATGGCAGACTGAGGGTGCTTTGCTGGGAATTTCCTTCCCCCTGTCTGTGGAGCTGCTTTGTACCCAGCCCCGGCCTTTCATCTCAGCCTTTCAAAGCACTTCCCAAGCCCAAATTAATTCTGCTGCAGCAGCTGCCCTCCCGTGCTGTTTAGCATAAGCTCTGTCTCCAAGCAGGGCTGTCCCTACCCCTCGGGGCTTCCAGGAATGATTTTCCCTGGAACCACCTCAAGCTACCGAGATGGGATGGGAGAGCATCACCCCGTGCCTCCCACTGTCCCCTTATTCCCAGCACCCACTAGGAACTGCAGCAATGCCCATTCCATGGCACCCTCCTCTTGGAAAATCCCCTCTCAGCCTTCTTCCCCGCCCTCGGGACGTGCTCCCACATCAGACACGTTCCCATGGGAAGCCGAGCTGCTCTGGGATGTCCGGGTTGTCACAGCTCGCCCTGGGTGCTGCTGGGGAGCCGGGGGGAGCTGGGATGCAGGATCCCAGCGGGAAGGTGGGCCCGGAGCAGGCAGGCGTGCTGCGTCCCTGCGGGGCATTAATAATTAAGCAGGCTCGTCAGGCTCGGATGGCAGCTCTTGTTTAAGGAGCCGATATAAATACCGCCCAGACGGCACTCACGGAGCGCCTAAAAAAAGCCCTGCCTGTCTCGGTCCCTCCAGAAGCAGCTCTGGCAGGCAGCACCAGGCAAGGTGGTCACCAGTATCCTCTGGGGACAGGGCTGCCCCGGGCTCTGAGCCTGAGAGGTGGCAGCATCTGGGGCCAGCACTCGGGGCACAGCCCGTGCCTCAGTTTCCCTCTGCGGCAGGGACCCCTCTCAGCCTTTCTCCTGTGCAGTAGCAGGGGTGGATGCTCAGCTCTGTGTCCTGGGTTGGTGGCACCGGGTAGGAGTTGGGGGGATCTCTGCCCACCCACCGCCCCACTCCACCCATGCCAGGGGAAAGCTGCCCCGCGTTCCAGTGGCTGCTAAGCGCCCTTTTGTGTTTGTGCTGGCAGCGAGTGACCCCCGGCCCTGCTGTCCCTCGTGTCACAGCTACCCAGGGACACCCTCCTGCCCTGGGGTCGGGGACACTCATCCCCCGAGGGCAGCTCAGTCCTCCCCTCTCCCTGCCCAGGAACTCCAGGACCCCCACCCTGGCTCAGCCCCATCCCTCTTGAAGGGCGGGGGGCTGGGGAGGGGCAAGCAGGGTTGGGCACTGGGACACAGCCCTGAGCGGGGGAGCAGCGGGGCCCCCCAGCCTGGACATCAAGCCCCACCAGCATCCCGGCCCCCAGGAGGAGGCGAGGAGCCGGAGGCGGAGGGACAGGGCTGTCACCGCGAGCCGCTTGCTGCAGTCCTGCTCGCAGGCTCTGCAGCGTGACTCAGCACAGCCTCAGCGCTCCCAGCCCCACCGCGCTCCCTTCCCCCAGCCCGGGGGGAACACACGCTGCCCACCTTCCCCCCGCCCTGCCGCAGCCCCTGCCACCCCCGAGCCACCCCGCGGTCCCACGCATCGCTGTCTGTCCCCACCCCAGGACCACCAGAGGCTCCTCCAGCCCCAGCACAGGCAGGGACACTTTCTCCGGGGCGAGTCGGGGCTCCGGGCGATGCAGAGCGGGGTGGGGGTCAGTCTGCAAGCGCCCGCCACCTCTGCCGTGCCCATGGATCCGTCTGGGTCCGACCCTTCCCACCCAAAGCCCCGTATGGGATCAGGGGAGCTGAGCACCAGCTCCTGCTATGGCACCTCTGCAGGCGTTGGGAGAAAGGATTTGGGGTGGTTTTTCCTGAGGGGTGGGACCGAAAGAGATGTCAGGTCACGTAGAAAAGTCTGGAGATTTTTGAAAGGATTTTTGGAGCCTCACTTTTGGGGTGTTTTTGGAGCCTGCCAGGACCAGATTGTCCCAGCATTTCCGCACACATCCCCTCTGGCCATCACCTGCAGGTTGCCGGGAGGCGAGGAGGGTGGGCAGAGGAACCAAGCAGCGCTGGGCAGGGGGACTGAGAACCCGAGCTGTCCCCTCTGACTGTCCCCACATCCCCGGGCTGAAGGACACTGCATGGCAGATCGCCACCTCTCCTCGTGCTGTGCCCCGGGGTCAGGTGTCCCTGCACTGTCACAGCAGCCCGTGGCTGCCATGGGGCCAGCGGGGCGTTTGCGGCCGTGCAGCCGGGACACCGCGGTGGCCGCGCCGCGGAGGATGCGGGCCGGGTTAAACCGAGCGCCCAGCTGGCAGCGGGAACAGCCGGAGCCCGCTCGGACCCGCGGGGCAGCCCCCGGGCCGCGGCATCGCCCCGGGAAGCGCGGCGGGCACACCATCCCTGTCCTGCCTCGCTCCGAACACGAGCGGTGGCAGCGAGCTGGCTCAGCAGCCCACGTGGGGAGGCTCCTGCCAAGGGAGCGACATCAAGTTAAATATAAAAATGAAAAAAAAAAAAAAAAAAAAAAAAAAAAAAAAGGCAGAGAGAAGGAAATGATGGACGGGAGGATTTGCAGCCGCGGCCGTTTCTCCTGGCCGGGCGCAGGGAAGCTGGCGGTGCCCGTGGGCCGTGGCCGCGCAGCCCCCGGCACGGCACGGCACGGCATGGCACGGCACGACACGACACAGCGTGGGGAGCAGCCGTCCCCGCGGTCCCCCCGCCGCCCCGCCGCCTTTGCCAGCCGACTAATTGCGCCAGTGACTTTGCAGTTCCCAAAATAGCTGCCGGCTCCGGCGGGTGACGTCAGCGGGAGCCGCGGCGGCAGGCCCGGCGGAGCGGGGACGGGGACGGGGACGGGGACGGGGACGGGGACGGCACCGGGGGGTGCCGAGCGGCTCCTGCGCCCACCCTGGTCCCGCTGGGTGACCTTGGCACCCGGGCCGCGCTCGCAAGGGAGCTCGGCTTGCAGTGCCGCAGGGCTGCCGCAGGGAGCTCGGGTCCCCGTTCATCCCGCCGGAGGAGGAGGAGGAGGAGGTCCCAGGCTGTCCCTGCCCTGCATCCCTGCCACGTGCGTGTCCACGTTCCCAGGACCTCTGGCTGTAGGGGCTGGGGCAGCCTGCCCCGGGAGGGCAAATCTCGGTGTCCCCACGGGGTGAGGGATGCCCCTCCAGACAGGGCAGCCGAGTCCCTGCAGCTCCCCGAGGGTGTCAAGGGTGAGCCAGCACCACTGTCCCTGTGTCCCCCAGGGAAACTGAGGCAGCAAGGAGGGCAGGGGCGGGCACAGCGAGCTGGGGAACGGAGCAGGGCCCAAGGTCACCCAGGTGGTGCTGGGAGCAGCAGAGCCAGGGATGCTCCCGGCCCAGGGCTGCCTCCGGCACTGACTCACCCTGCGCCGGGTAGCGCCCAGCTCCTCCGGTTACAGGCACAGACGGGATTGCCTTAACGGGGCACGGCGGTGGCAGGGCTGGCCCAGCCCGGGAAGGGCACCCTGGGACCGGGCACTGACCCACGGGCCCCTCCTGCCGTCCCTGCAGTCTGCAGCCTCCCCCCACGAGCAGGCATCCTCCACCACGTCCCAGCCAGAAGCGCTGCTTGTACTGGTCTCATACTGGTCCCAGAACGGATTGCCCATCCCTCGCAGGACAGCTGGGGGGGATTTAACCGTGAGTGTCCCCTCACCTGCCCCAGTTCCAGGGCAGCAGAGCTCCTGAGCCCCACACCAGCGCCCAGCCAGAGGCCAGCTTATTATTCCAGAACGTGGCAAAATAATTAAAGCCTCCTCCATTTCCCCTTGCTCATTTGTGCTCCTTCAGCCTGGATTAATGGGTCTCTTCTCCCAGCACAGACTCATTCCTTATTCCTAATAGCCCATAAATCCCAGCCTCAAAATAACCCCAGCTTTTGCCTGGACCTGCTGAAATATTTATTCTCTCCTCCCTGCTACCCCCCACACCGTCCCCTCTCCGGGGATGGGGAGAGGAACTAATCGATGACATCGACCGGTGTGGAGCTGCAGCTGCTCCCGGCGCCGGGAAACAGCTGACGTCGGCAAGAGGATGGGAGCTGGGCAGGAGCTCGGCTTATCCCGGCTCCCACGCAGCCGCTGCAGCCTGGCTGTGGTCCCGTGGTGGGATGTCCTCACACTCTGGGCACCCCCCGCGCTGGTACCCTGCTGCAGAGCATTCCCTGTGCTGCTACTGAGCCTCAGAGCATCCTCAGTGCTGCTACTGAGCCTCAGAGCATCCTCAGTGCTGCTATCGAGCTCCAGAGCATTCCCTGTGCTGCTACTGAGCCTCAGAGCATCCTCAGTGCTGCTGCCGAGCCTCAGAGCATTCCCCGTGCTGCTGCCCTGCTGCAGAGCATTCCCTGTGCTGCTGCCGAGCCTCAGAGCATTCCCTGTGCTGCTATCGAGCTCCAGAGCATTCCCTGTGCTGCTGCCGAGCCTCAGAGCATTCCCTGTGCTGCTGCCGAGCTGCAGAGCATTCCCTGTGCTGCTATCGAGCTCCAGAGCATTCCCTGTGCTGCTATCGAGCCTCAGAGCATTCCCTGTGCTGCTGCCGAGCTCCAGAGCATTCCCTGTGCTGCTATCGAGCTCCAGAGCATTCCCTGTGCTGCTGCCGAGCTCCAGAGCCAGGGCACCCTCCATCCCCCTGTTCCTTGCCCCAGGGCATCCCCTCGCTGGCACCCTGCTCCCAGCCTGCCTGCCACTCCCTGCTCCCAGAGGAACAGGAGGTGATGCCCAGCTTGGCTGTGGAGCCTCTGGGGGGATCCCTGTGGGTCTCAGCCCATCCCAAGCCGGTTGCAGGAGAAAAGGCTGGAAGATGAGGGAGGCAGCTGCTGCCTCTCCTGGCTGGAAACCCTTTCCTTGCCGGATTGTAGGCTGGGAAAGGGAGAAGCTCTGGGATACCAGGACCTGCTCTTCCCAGCTCGAAGCCAAGAAGAGCAGGGTGTGGGGCAGCACCAAAAACCACCCCAGCTTTGCCAGCTCAAGGCACAGTCCCCAAGAAAAACAGGAAAAACCCATCCAGCCTTTCTTATCTTCCTCCCTGTGGCACCCCAAGAGGCAGCAGCTTCCCGAGCAGCTCCTGGCCACCAGCCCCACTCCCATCTCCCACAGGCACAGGGAGGGGACAGCAAAGCTGGAGGAGCACACAGCACCCTCTGACCCATCCCCAGCTGGCGTGGGCTGTGGGGATGGCCTGGGAGCTGCTGGGGACAGCTCTGTCCCCCTCCTGCTCCCAGCAGGACCCAGGCATTGCCCAGCTGTCCTGGAGGCAGGAGGCGAGATGGGAAGTGAGGGGGCAGTGGAGCGTGCAGGACCTGGGAGCACAGGGAAAGGAGGATTTTGTTCACACACCACCTCCCTGCCCTCTCCCAGGGTCCCAGCAAGCCCTTGCCCAGCTGTGCTGCCACAGCCTGCCTGGAAGATGCTTCCGTGCCTCAGTTTCCCCAGTAATGGAGATCTGGACTGGGATCAAACCCAAAGCTGGATCCAACCTCAACCCCTGAGCCTGATGGGCTTCAGGGTTGTACCCCCAGAGCTGGAGTGGGGAAAGGTCCAGGCTGAGCTCTCAGCTGGATGGGAATTAAAGGCTCCTTGAGCATTTCGAGCCAGGGATTTGGGACAATTTTTGGCACCAAGAACTGAGCTCTCTCCTCCAGGTTTGGGGCATCCTCTCTTCTCCAGGTGTTTACTTTTACCCAGGGCTTTGAGGGGTTGACAGAAAAACAAGTCAGCTCTCAGAGCACTTTCAAAGGGCTTTTATGTATTCACAAAAACAAACCCACGCACATACAAGAAAAAAAAAAAAAGGGAAAACCAAAAAAACCCAACCCAGGAATTGCACAAACAGAAGAATTGCACAAACAGAGGAGTGAGCTCTGTGCCACTGCACAAGCCCTTCCCCACCCTTGAACCCCATCCATGAGAACACAGAAATCATTTTCCCAGTGTCCCAGTAGGAATCAAACACTTGGTGGTGAAGGTGACTGGTGCTGCAGGCTGGGTCTTTCCACCTGAGCTGGGAGGAAAACAGCCTTTATACCCCAAAGGCACAGCACTGGGGAAGGAGCAGGCTCCTGGGTCCCTTCCTTTGCTCTGGGAAGGGATTTGAGGTCTTCCCTATGGTTTTCCATCTGCTTGTGTCCTGTCTGCCAGCTCCCTGCCTGCCCTGGGCACCTTGGAGCGTGGAGCTTTTGGGGCAGAGCAGCCAAAGCCAGCACATCTGGATGGCACAGGATGGAGAAGGATGGGGGCACTGCAGGGAGCCCCATCCCTTCCCACTCCCCAGGAGATTTTTTTGGGCATGGACTGGCTCTGCTGAAGCCCCCCCTGGAAGGGAAATCTCCTCTGAGCTCTCCTAAACCCCACAGTGTTTGCAGAAGGAACAGGTGAAACGGGCACAAGGATTGCAGATAGCGTGAGATCCAACGCCTGCATTTCTGCTGCATGGGAATGGGGGAGGAATTGGTATTTCTGATGCCAAAATGGGAAGAAAAAGCTGGTATTGGGCTTGCTGGAGGGCTTGCAAAGCAAATTGCAGAACAACAGTAACTCACTGCAGAGCCACTGGAGCATCCTGGTGTGATTTCAGCCCCCTTTTTACATTTTCTGAGTATAATTTAACATCATTTTCACAGCAGAAAATCCATTTTTTCTTTCCTCCTCTCTTAAAAGAAATGGCTGAAACCGACCAGATTTCACAGCAGAAGCAGTTTTGTTTTTCCAAGGGGCAGTCTGGGGGCGGCTGGAGGGGGAAGCTTCAGCCACTACTTCAGGAACTGACGAGAACCCAGTCCTCACCCAACTCCTCCCACCCTCAGAGCCCAAACATCCACGGGGCCAGCGCGGGGAGCGCGTCCAGACCAGCACCAAGGGTTCAGCCCTTCTCTGTGGCACTGCCACCAGCTCCCTCCAGCACCCCTGTCCCCCCTTACCTGCGGGAGGGTCATAGGATGTCACAGACAGCACCGGCGTCCTCGGAGTGGTCGCAGTTGTGGACGTCCCAGCGGATGTGGGAGCAGCGCAGCAGCGAGGGCTCGTGGCCCTTGCACTTGAGGTTGTCGAGGAAGATGTAGCCCGTGCCTCGGCCGTAGCGTGCCTCGCCCCAGGCCGCCAGGGCGTGGCCACAGCCCAGCTGCCTGCACGCCACCTTGGCGTCCCGCAGGTCCCAGGCGTCGTCGCACACGGTGCCCCACTGGGACAGGTAGAACATCTCCACGCGCCCCTCGCACCGGTGGCTGCCGTTCACCAGGCGCAGGGACCCTGCGAGGGGAGGGCGTGAGGCAGCCCCTGCCCCTGCCCACCCCAGCGCCGTGTCCGCCTCTCCCTGCCTGCCCTGGGTTCAGCCCAGAGCTCCCCCACCGCCTCTGCACAGCCAGGAGTGGGGGGTGACCCCCTGCCAGAGCTGGGCGTGACCCTCAGAGCATCGTGCGGGATGTCAAGTTGGAGGAACAGACAATCACCTCTGCTCCAGCTCTGCCCCTTTGGTCCGTCGCCTCCTCTCCCCACCCTGAGCTCCATCACTCAGTGGTCCATCACCTCTGTCTGAACCAGCCTTGGGGGCACCAGAGCAGGCTGTGACTTAACAGTGTCATCCGTTTTTCCCCCTCCCAAAAATGCTCCAGATCTTGTGCCTCTGCCTGAGCCATTTATTTTTCCAGCCTGTGCCAGCATGGAGCATGCCCAGGGGTGGCACTGTGTCCCCAGGTGACAGCCCAGTACCTACCCTCCTTGGGACGAGTCGGGGACAACGTGGTGGTTGTAGCAGTGGCCTCTTGGAAATGGTCTTCAGTGTCATCAGCACCTGGTGCAGGGGAGGAGAGCTGGGAAAAGGGACTCCAGGGACAGGGTGGGGTCAGAGCCCCCCAGCAGTGCTGTGGGGTGGCTGGGGATGGCTGCAGGGATGTGGGGTGGGATGTGCAGCCACTGTGCACAAATAGGGACCAGAGAGGGTGCCACGCTCCAGCCATCACCCACACCACAGCACCGACTGCTGTCCCCGTGTGCTGGAAAAACCCCAGGGTGTGGGGGGTCATCCCTCACCCCCAGCCCCATTTGGGGGGACCCCATTTCCCACAGCCAGCCTGAACGTGGCCGAAATCCTCCCCACATCCATCCTCTCACTGACTTTCCCACTGAGCTGGGCTTCCCCGGAGACCTGCGACCCGCCCCTCTCGCACCTCCCGCTCTCACCTCGGCAGATGACCCCGGCGTCCTCGTGGTGGCCGCAGTTGTGCTGTCCCCAGCCCAGGTGGAAGCAGTCGGCCAGGCGCGCCTCGCCGCCGCCGCAGCCCACGTTATCCAGCAGCACGGGCCCGCTGCCGTAGCCGAAGGAGCCGAGCACGGTGGCGGCGAGGGCGGCGCCGCAGCCCAGCTGCCGGCAGACCACCTGGGCGTCGGGGAAGTCCCAGTCGTCGTCGCAGACGGTGCCCCAGGTGCCGCCGTGCCGCACCTCCACCCGCCCGCGGCAGCTCCCGTTCCCGTTGGCCAGCCGCAAGCCGCCACCTGCGTGGCACGACGCCGGGGGGACCAGGGCTCCACAGGGGGTCCGGTGTCCCCTGCTGACCCTCCGAGGGCGTGGGGTGAGCCCCGGGGTTCTGGAGTAACCCCTGGGGACATGAGTGCGACCCCCTGGGGATGTGGGACAAACCCTGTGGGCATGGGGTGAGCTTCTGGGCTGTGGGGTGACCCCTGGGGACATGGATGCAAGTCCCTGGGGATGTGTGACAAACCCCTGTAGGCATGGGGTGAGCCTCTGGGCTATGGGGTGACCCCTGGGGACATGGATGCAAGGCCCTGGGGATGTGTGACAAACCCCTGTGGGCATGGGGTGAGCTTCTGGGCTATGGGGTAACCCCTGGGGAGCATGGGGTGACTGTAGGGATGTCAGCTGAGCCCCTGGGGACACAGGGTGAGTGCTGGTGATATGGGGTGACACTGGGTACGTGGGGTGATTCCCCAGCAGCATGGGGTGAGCACTGTGAGCGTGAAGCAATCCCTGGAGATGTAGGATGAGCCCTTGAGTGTCATGGGGTGAACACCCTGTGAGCATGGAGTGAAGCCTGGAGATGTGGTGTGAGCCCTGGGGATGTGAGATAATTCCTGGGGCGTGGATTGAGCACTTGGAACATGGGGTGACCTTTGGGGACATGGAAGGAGCCTTGGGGGCATGGGGTGAGCCCTGGGGATGTGGAGTGACTCCCCCAGGGATGTGGAGCCCCGTGCAGGACTAGCAGCAGCTGCACACTTACTTTCCTGCTCGATGGTCAGGAGCATGGTGGTGACCACCTCGGTGGCCTGGGAGGGCTGGTCCCTGCTGTCTGTCACTGCTGGGACAAGCGTGGGGACATGTGGGAATTGAGGGTCCAGATCCAGCACCTACTGCCCCTGCTCCAGCTGGTGCCAGTGACCACCAGCACCATGGCTGCCCCCTGGCAAGACCCTGCCGTGGGCAGTGTCACCCCTCGAGCATCACCCGCGCATGGCAGAGCCCCAGCGTGGCCAGGCTGTGTCACAAGAGGACACAGAGGGCACAGCTTCCCCCCCCAGGTGAGTGACTGCCAGCCTCCTACCTGTGGCCGTGGCTGTGAGCGTCTCCTCGGAGCCCAGGGCCACCGAGGTGGTGAAGGATGTGATGGTGGACGTGTCCAGTCCTGTGGTGACACAGAGGGATAGAGGTGACACCTGGGAGATTTATCATCAGCATTCATCACCATTTATGCTTCATTATCCCCTGCCCCTCTGAGCAAGGTCTGGGCGTGGTGGTGCCACTGACTCTGTGCCCAGAGGAGGTGCCAGAGGGGATGGGGATGTTTAGGAAGGAAAGGACCAGCCTGAAAAAATTGTGCCTTTTGTCCTACATCATCCCCTTTGTACGTTAATAGTGAGAAAGGGAAAGCACTGGCACTTGCTGCTCCCATCACTAGCCGTGATAATGAGGGAATTCAGGGGGATTATTAAGATTATAAACAGTAATCAGTGGAGAATGGCAGGAATACATCGTTTCAGGAGGGGAAGGGGAGGCAGGCTGGGCCTGGCACGCTGCCCGGCCCCTGGCAGCCGCTCCCTCCTTCCGGACACGGGCAGCTTGTTTTCCAGCCAGCAGAGCAGGGAAATGGCAGAGGCAAATGGCAGGATGGCAGATGCATTTCCCTGCAAACCACCACCTCAGCTGTGCTCCGGGCTCTTGGGGTGGTGTTGCCACTCCGGAGCGCCAGGATGAGGGCACATAAGGAACAAAGATGCTCCCCACAGCGCAGAGCCCAGTCTCAGCCCAGCCTCGAGCATCTCAGCACCTCTCTGAGGCCATTTCTGCTGGGAGAACAGCATGTCCCTGTGTTTTCCCCCACCCTGAGGGCGACGCCCTGCCCAGTACCTGTGCAGATGACCCCAGCATCCTCGTGGTGGCCGCAGTTGTGGATGCCCCAGCCGAGGCTGTAGCAGGCGGACAGGAAAGGCTCGCTGCCGTCGCAGTTGACGTTGTCCAGGAGGATACGTCCAGTTCCATAGCCAAAATAGGCATTGCTCTTGTAATCCAGGGCTTGCCCACAGCCCAGCTGCTTGCAGACCACGCTGGCGTCGCTCAGGCCCCAGTCGTCGTCGCAGACGGTGCCCCAGCTGCCGCGGTAGAAGATCTCCACCCGGCCCTGGCAGGCGTCGGGGCCGCTCACCAGGCGGATGCTGCCGTCACCTGGAGGGTGGCAGCATGAGGTGAGAGGGGTGTGGTGTCCCAGCACGTGGCAATGACACCGTGCCCAGACCCTGCCCGTGATGGCAAAGGAAATGAGTGAGAAACAGAGGGGAACGGATGAAGCTTTAGAGCAACGGGGCTTGGGAAGTTTGGGAACATCTGGGATAGGGTGTGGCCATGGCCAGCACAATGGTGGGGTCTGGGGGTCTGCACCTCAGGACTGGAGGGTTGGGAGGCTTCAAGAGAGACAGCAGGTGACAGTAGGGGACACTGCCCTCAGGGAGGATGTCCCCTCTGCAATGACAGCTGAGCAGCTTACTTTCCCCATCCTGTACCGAGGCTGTGAGGGTCCTGGTGGTCGGTCCTTCGCTGACTTGCGTGGGTGAGAACTCTGCAAAGGGAAGCAGAGAGGTGGCACCTGCTGCTGCTCCACCTTGAGGCTGGAGGGATCCCTCCCACCCCACTGCTTCGGGAGGGTCTGCACCAAACCAGCCCCAGCTGAAAATAGAGGGGTTTGCAGCTGCACCACCCTGCCCAGAGCTCTCTGCCAATGCCTCCAGCCTCTCTTCTGCCCTCAGACCCAGCTCCCCACCTCCTTTTTCACTCCTTTCACCTCTCCTCTCCAATAATGCCATGATTTAGTTTCCTGCTCAATCCACAACCTCTGTTCTCTAGTTGCTGTTGGTACAACCTACCACCAACCCAGCATCCCTGCCTTTCCATCCCTCCTTTTCCAAGCCCTGCCTCTGCAGGACGTGTGGATTCACGGAACAGCTGCTCCAGGTCTGCACAGCCTCACTTTCACAGCTCACTGGTGCCTGGCTGATGAGCAAACCTTGCACAGCGAGGGAGGAACGTGTGTGGGGTACATAAGGGTCGTCAAGGAGCCGTTCCACTTTCACTTGCCAAGTTCAAACACTTTCCACTGCTTTTCTCACCTTTAGGAACATCTCCTACTGAAAAGCTCAGCAGTTTAAAGAAACACAAGTCAAAAGGGGAAAGAGCAGTTGGGCAGCAACTGACTCAGAGGCAGGAGCGTGGGTGGGCATGTGCTCTTTCCCCAGGGATCATGCTGGAGAGGGCGCAAAGTCCCTGAGCTGGGAGTGACAAGGAACACAAAACAGCCTGGTCACCTTATGGAGCACCAGCCTGCGGAGCTGGGAGGTGACCTGGATTGAGGAGAGGGGTGAGAGGAGGATGCAGAGGATGTTTGGCTGACCCAGGTCAGAGAAGAACCAGGCTCTGAGATAAGACCCTTGGGCTCCACCAAGGCCCCCGCAGCCCCCAAGTCTTGCACTCTGCAGGAACCCCGTGCTCTCCTTGCCCCCAAGGAACCCATCCTCGTTACCATTGCACACAACAGCCACATCCTCATAGTGGTAGCAGTTGTGGATGCCCCAGCCGTGGCTCCAGCACTCGCTCAGAGCTGCCTCCCAGCCCTTGCAGTCCACGTTGTCCAGGAAGATGGGCCCACTCCCCTGGCCGAAGGTCATGGCGGCCGGCAGGGTGATGGCGTGCCCGCAGCCCAGCTGGCGACACACCACGTTGGCATCCACCATGTCCCAGTCATCGTCACAGACCGTCCCCCAGGAGCCGTTGTAGAGGATCTCCACTCGGCCCTGGCACCGGCTGGGCCCGTTGGCGAGGCGGATCTCTGGGAGGATGGGGACAGAGAGGTCCCTCAGCAGGCAACGGGCTGTGGGGAGCAAACCTACCTCCAACTCCTGCTCCTTGAATGAAATCCTGCCCCATCTCTGTAGCACAATGCAGTGGTTGGCTTGGTGCAAATCTACCTCAAACTCCTGCTCCTTGAATAAAATCCTGCCCCATCTCTGTAGCACAACTCAATGGTTGGCTTGGTGCAAATCTATCTCAAACTCCTGGTCCTTGAATAAAATCCTGCCCTTCTCTGTAGCACAACGCAGTGGTTGGCTTGGTGCAAATCAACCTCAAACTCCTGCTCCTTGAATGAAATCCTGCCCCTTCTCTGTAGCACAATGCAGTGGTTGGCTTGGTGCAAATCAACCTCAAACTCCTGCTCCTTGAATAAAATCCTGCCCTTCTCTGTAGCACAATGCAGTGGTTGGCTTGGAGCTGCCCACCTGCTGGTGGGACATGGGCTCCTCTGCATCTGCTGGCAGCAGTGGCTGTGGAGACACAGCATGTCTCAATCCAGGAATGAGATGCACCATCAGCAAGGTCAGGCTGGATGGGGCTTTGTAAAGCCTGGTCTAGTGGGAGGTGTCCCTGCCCGTGGCAGGGGTAGAATGAGATGATTTTTAAAGTCCCTTCTAACCCCAACCATTCTGTGGCTCTGTGATGCTGCCATCATCTCCCCTGCTAAAGGGCAAAACCCCAGTGGATGAAGGGAAAAGCAGACACGTGGCACCACGTGGTGACTTACAATAGGTGACAAGCAACAAGATGCAATGAGCAAATTCTTATTAGCTTCAACAAATGCATCCAGAGCTGGTCCCACGTGGGAGCTGGTGGGATGGAGATGATCTCTCAAGCTGCTGGTGGTGGGGAACAGGCATGGAAGTGCCCGGGGTCTACCACATCAAGGGAATAATTTACTTGTGTGTGATGCATGGCACAGGGACTCAGCAGGAGGTGGAAAAATTTTGCTCTCAGGATAATTAGCGGAATAGGGATAATAAAGAATTTTTTATTTCCTTTATCTCCTTTATTTCCTTTCTGTAAAAGAAGTTTAGCTTCTTCTTGCTGCCTTTTGTTCCAAACCATTATCTTTCCTTTCTTAAATTCCCCAGATCCCTTCTTTCACCTAAAAATGCATTTTTTAACTACAAAACTTCCTGGATAAAAGTGACTTTAATGAAGAATCTCACCTGGGAATGGCAACATCTCAGGCTCAGAGGTGGTGCCTGCAAGGGAGAAGAGGAAGGATCAGCTCTCCCCAGAGAGGAGGAGGTGCAGCTTGGAGAGTGATGGCAGCAGAGATGGGCTGGGGGTGGTGGGGACTGGCAGGACTCAGCAGGCCTTGGATCCTTCCCTTTGCTGCAAAATCCTGGAGTTTGTAGGGGGAAAAAATGAACACCCTTCCCCAGGGCATCACTTCATCTACTTCATAGGTGGGGAAACTGAGGCAGCATATGAGTGGTTGTGACTCTGCTGGGACTGTGCTTGAAGCACAAGGTGACACATGTGACCCTGATGAGCCCAGTGGCTAGCAGAAGACACTCCAGGTGGATCCTGTCCTGGGTCAGTTCTTGGGGACCTTTTTGTCCCCCCCCTGGCTCCACTGCTGCCTTGCTGTGGGCCCTGGGCAGCTCCTGCATCCTCCTGCCCCATCACCCCCATGGAAAACTTGGGTGGTGAGATGGGAACAAGGAAAACCAATCCTGCCCAGCTTGAGAAACCCACTGGAGAGCTCCTGATGGAAGACACTGCACCCTGTGTGCATTTTAATTTATTTTTTCTTTTATTTCCCCAACAAAATCCACTTTTTGGAAGCTCCATAATTACATGCAGATAGCAACACACCCACTAATGGGGTGCAGCCACCTTAGGGGGTGCACAAACCTCATCCAGAGGGAGGTGAGCACTTGAAGGATGCAGGATGTGTCCTCATCTCTGGACCCCCCTCCCACTGCTGGGCGTTATTTGGGCACAAAATCTCTCTCAGCCCCACTGCTGAGTGATGTGGGATCCTCCCTGGAATGCTGCCAGCATGGGTCACTGAGGGATCCAGCTTGCCCAGGAGGTCACAGCAACATGGTCATGATGCCCTGGGGGATGGTGAATGGGGTGGGCAGCTGGACCTTGTAGACATCCCAGTCCACAAGCACTTGTCTGATGCTGGAGCCCAGCAAGATCTCCTTGGGCATCTGAGCTGTCCTGGGCTTGAGGTTCTGGCGGCACAAACCCTTTCCCATGGTGACACCTTCCAAAATCCTTCCAAGCCCAGTGGAAGGGGGGTTTGGAACCCCCCATGGCAGGGGGTTTGGAACGAGATAAGTTTTAAGGTCGTTCCAACCCAAACCATTCAGTGATTCTATGATGCCTGCGTGCTAATTACAGCACCCAGGGGCTGATCAACACCTGTGGTGCCTCCGTGGCCTCTTTTCCTCCCACTGCCTCAGACCAGCCCTGTCCTGCTTCACGCTCAGCCTACGAGCAGTGACGTGAAGGTCAACCCCAGCCCAGCTCCGCAGGCGGATGTCACCGCCGTGAGAAGCAGTGTGAGCCTGGGGGGACAGTGGAGCAGAGGAACCCACCCCTTTTTCCTTGCTAGGATGTTGCCTGGGAGACCATTAAGTCAGCCAGAAATCAGGGCTGTCAAAGAAAGGCCTAGAAGCCCCAAGAGAAAGGAGAATAAGGGAACTGGCTGGCTGTATCTGTGACTTAGCAGGGATGAACGTCGGCAGCCGGGGAGCTCCAGCGTGGTCAGTGCTGGGCCAGGCATGGAAAGGGATGCTGTGATTCCAGCAAGAATTGGGGATTAAACAGGCGAGACTACGGGAGCAGAGAGGCTCTGCAGGAGAGGACAGGGAAGGATACAGCAGCTCTGTGGGCTGGACAACAGGGTAGAGGTAATTCAGCTCACCCCTGCACCAAAAACATGCGAGGGTTTCTAGGAAGAGTGTTTGATCCTGGTTTTTATTGATTTTTAACACCTAATCCACTCCAGTGCCAAAAAAGCAGTGGATAAAAAGGACATTGATAAATATTCATCTCCCTTTAAGCCAAAATCAAAGCTCTGAAATATTCATTTAAGAGCATCCTCCAGCAAAGTCAGGAGAGATCTGAAAAGAAAATGCCTGGTGTGTCTGCAATAATAAGGAGCTGCCTTTTTGAGAAGAGATATAGAGCCCTCCGTGTTTCTCTGATCCAGCTTCACAAAGCCAAAAGAAAAAGGGAAACTGCTCGAGTAAACACCGCTGCTAAACAAAACCACCAAAGGGGAAGACAAATGGCCCTTCGTTAGTGACTAATCTGCGCTCATTAATGAAGAGAACCAGGAGAGCCCGGCGATGCAGGGGACAGCGATAGAGCCACCAGGGTCCCCACACCCGGAGTGTGGGCGCGGATGCTGCCACAGCATCCCGAGGGGGAAGGGAAGCACCAGCTGAGGGGGTGGGAAGGTAAAACCCGATTTAACTCAATTAGGATGTCTGACTAGATCTGAATTCCCAGTGTTCTGGCTGGCTGTGCCTTGGCGCGGGTTTGCTGAGGCAGGAATGCGTTCCGTTCCTCACCGCCTGGCTGTAATTCCATGGGTAGAGTCACACTGGGATAGCTACGCTGCCCCAGCACCCGTGCGGACCCGCTTTCCGGAGCGGGAATGGCTTTTCCCAGGTCTATTTAAATGCTTCCCACCCTGGCTGGACAGTGCCTGCCAGCAGTGAGCAGAGACCGTTGTTCCCAGGGGATGGATGCTCGTTCCACCCGTTTGCTCGGCAGGACTGGTCCCACAGGTCCTGGGGAGGAACTCCAGGAGAATCCCTTGGCCATCAGCACCTCCCGGTGGGTGCTGCCCTCTCTGGAGTCCAGAACGGCTCTGTCACCAGTGCTGGCAGCTGCCTGTCCCATTCCACTGCCTGTCCTGAGTGGGCTGGGCTTGCCATTACAGCTGGGTCACGGTGTGGCATTAGAGCTGAACTTGCTCCCTCCGTCCCTGTGCACACTCAGCGCTGTAGGGGACACCGCAATAATCCTGTGCCTGGAGAAAATCTGCCCACAAATCCCAGAGCTGGAGAGGGATCACGGATGCCCAAAACCCCTCCCACTGCCCCAGGCAGGAGCTCACCGCTGGGGCTGAGGAGGACGAGGAGGATGAGGAGCGTGGCTGGCATCAAGGAGAGAGGCAGCACGTCGGTGTCCGGCCTCCTTGTGCCGTGCCGGGTGTCCGGACAGGGTCCGAGTGTCATTGCTGCTTGTCACTCCTCCTGCAGGCCAATTTCCAGAGGGCACTGCCCTGAAACAAGCAGACAGCAGTGTTAGTGGTGGTGGCCAGGAGAGCCTGTGGCCACCAAGGGCCACGCAGGACCTGTGAACGTGTCCCTCCTCAACACTTCCAGGAGCAGTGACCAGAAGACACACGAAAAGTAATTCCAGCTGGATTCATTGAGAGCAAGCGATTTTTTTTGAGTGGCAAGATGAAGCTGAAGGACTGTATCCCACCAGCGAGATAAAACTCAGCAACAGGGAATGTCAGCAGAAAAAGAGGAAGAGATTCAATATCTTAGGATTCCGTTTCCCCCTCGTTTACTGCTCACTGCCGAAGGGGTGGATTTCCAGCTCGGTCTGGGAGGGGGATGGGTGCTGGTCCTGCTGGCCGAGACCCCTCTGGGGGTGCAGACCCGCATCCCCGCGGTCCCTGCAGCCGGTCTGGCGGCAGCGTGCGCTGGGGGAGCAGTGCCATCGTGAGGATGCTCCGGCACGCCGGCTCCAAAGCCGGGCTGTCAGGCTCAGCTCAGCGGAGCCCTAAAATTAATCCCCCCAGCCCGCACGGGGCACACCAGCTCCTGAAGGGATGCGCAACGACTGCTGCCGCTTCAGGCACCTGCTGGTGGTCAGACACTTGGGAAAGGTCACTGAAATCCACTGGACCAGTGACTAACCCCTCCTTCCCATGGAAACCCTTCATCCAGCCTTTTGCAGCTCCTGGTTTTCTCATGTGGAGGCATGGGATGAGAAGAGCTCCCAGGTGGGACCGTGTCCTGGTGTCCACCCAGCCAAAACCCCTCCAGACCATGGGCTGGGGGGGCTCCAGAGCCTCCAGACCAAGGCTTGGACTTCATTGCCTTCACTAGGGAGGGATGATGGTGGACCAAAGGGTTTTCTGTGCACCAGCAAGAGGTGATGGAGGTGCAGGAAGGAGCCCGCACGGGTGGGACAGCCCCGTTACATCTCCCTGAGCTCTGCTCGGCTCCTGCTGACCAAGCCTCTGGAGGAGACTCACCAGGGGACAGACAGCTCAGTGATGGGGGCTGAAAACCAATCTACTCGCTGAGGTGGTGGCTTTCAATACTCCATTCATCCCTCCTGAAGCACCGAATAATGTCGCCTTTTGTCCCACGGGCCCTCCCCTCTCTCCAGCGGGGCAGGGCTGACAGATGGCCCCTCCGCCGCCCTGTCCCGGCCAAACCCCGGCATCGCGTCCTGCTCGCAGGGACGTTGTCATCGCCGGCCACTTTTGTGCCGGAGCCAGCGCGTTCCTGCTCCCTCGCAGGGTGGCAGCGGGCATTAACCACTGCGGTGCTGTGCCACGGCTGACCCCAAAGAGGGAAAACCCAACTTTCCTTCTCCTTCTTCCAACTGCTTCTCAATCCTCGCCCAAACGCTCAGGATTCAGCTGAAAATGGAACCCCCTTCTTTAAACCCAGGGGTGCTGTGGCTCTTTCAGAATCCCCACGGATTAAAATCTGTTTTTAAGCCACAATTAGTCATTATGGCACTGTAGCAAAACCCAGCATCCCTTTTAACATCACTCAGAGCAGCTGTGGATGCCCCATCCCTGGAAGTGTCCAAGGCCACGTTGGATGGGGTTTGGAGAAACCTGGGATAGTGGAAGGTGTCCTACCATGGCAGGGGGTGAAATGGGATGAGCTTTAAGGTCCCTTCCAACCCAAACCATTCTGTGATTTTGTGGGTTTATGGAAGTCCCTTCACACCAAGGTTTTCAAGCTGCCAGGTGTCCTGTGAAGCCGCCCCCACCACAGACCTGATGGGAGAAGCAGCAAATCCTTCATCACCCCCATCCTGCACAAGCACTGATCACCAGGGATGGTACAAAACTCACAGGGAGGATCAGGGCTTTAACGTGGGGCACAGAAAATCTCTGCTTTCACCCCAAATAACACACTGTGCCCAGCCAGCCCTTTGCCCTCCATGAAAGCTCCCTCCTCCCACCTGGACACAGGACCCCACAAGTCCTTTCATCCCTTTTGGTCCCCTTCATACCTCTTGGCCACAGCTGGAGTGAATCCTACTTCTCTGTTTATCACTTCTCCCACTTTTTAACTATTCAAATAACTTCAGGAGAAATCACGGTTTTTCAGCTGCCACCACCCCGCCAGATCATTATTTGTAATTACCACCCTGACCTAAAAAAAAGCATCATAAATCCACATACCTGTTTGGTATTTTCTCTCCAGTATAAGGTATTGAATCCCAGAAATATCCGTCCTCTTTTGAAATAAACAATGGAGCTGGCTAGTTAGTTATAAAATATTAAAAATAACGATCGAAATTAATATTCCTGGTAAGATGTGATAGGGATAAGACAGGATTTTTTTTCTCTAGGTGAGATCTTGCTTAGTAAATTTAAAAAAAAATTAAAAGGGGGAAGAAAATGGATCTCATCCATCAACAGAACAGCTCCAGCCTGTCATCCCCTCGCAGTTTTGGGGCTGCTGCTGCTGGGTTACAGCAGGATGGCAGCCCTGCAACCCATCCTGGGACAGATCATCCCCAAAGCAGAGGAGAAAGAGAGGGAGCAGGAGAAGGGAGCAGAGGAGGAAGAAGCAGAAAGAGGAGAAGAGAGGGAAGACCACTAAGGAGACATGGCGGGGAGGGAATGGCTCGGGTTTCAGGCAGGCAGGCAGGGACACATCCTTAAATCGGGCGCTGGCAGAGCCTGGGTTACGCCTCGAGGGGAAGGAAAAAGCTTTTTCAGAGGATTTGGGCTTTTCATCTCCTTCCCACCTCCCTCCTCGGCTGTGTGAGTGCCCACCTGGAGAGGAAGTCAGCAATAACCATCTGGCTGGAAGTACTTCTGTCGGTGCCTGAGCCAGCACTGGGATGCACCAGGAGGGGATGGTTCTGACCTCCTTCCCTGCCTGGGGGCCTTGGAGACCTGTTCCTTGGGCAAACCATGGTCTTCCCTGCCTGTTCCTAGGCAAGAGGAACCTTTAGAGGTCCTTTTTCACAGGATTTTTCCTGTCTGACCATCCAAGGCATCTCTGATGAGGATATTAGAGGGACCAGACCTATCCTTGTGCTCTCAGCCTGTGGTGAGGGATGTCCTGTGGCTGGAAACCTTCCCCATCCACCTCCACCACCTTCTGCTCTGCACATTCATTGTTTCCTTCTGCTCCTGACCAGAGCATCTCTTTGTTTTAAAAAGAATTGTGTATATTTAATAATTTTTAACTATTACAGCCTTTAAACCATTTTAACCATCATTGCAAGTAAAAGCTAGATAATGTGAGACTCTTGGGTCTCAGCAGCCTTGAAGACCACAGAAAAGGAGTCTCCAAACATACTGGATTTCCCAGCCTTATGAATTCTTAAGTTTCCCAGCAATTTTAGGAGCCTGGTGTGCTTTTGGCTTTGAACAAGTTGATTTTATGAGACACAGGATTCCTGCCCTCGTTCTCACGGGAGGCAGAATTTGCCTTGTGGCTCTTGCTGCTGGATTTTTCACTTGCTCCTGTGCAGAGCCCAGACCTCTAAATAGCCTAAAAAGTCTGGGTTTTGTATTTTAACTCTGCACAAAGCCAGCTCTGGCTACAACTGTCACCAGCTGCTTCTGCTGTTCCTTTCTTGCAGGGATTTAGTAATTAGCAATTAGGCACTTTTATTTCCCAGTAGCAGCAAAGTTCTAATTAACCAGATCATGAGCACAAGTTTCAAAGGTGCCTTTAAAGTCTGTTTTGCCTAAACTTTGACAAACCCCCCACTGTCCTGGCTGTCTGCCAGGGCCCATGAACTGGGAATCATCAGCTCCAGCATCAATCCACATCCAGGTTTTGCAGACCAGGAGCATAATCTGGACATAAGATGCTCTCCACCCTGACCAGGATTTCTCTGGGCATTGGGGCAGCATCTCAGCCTTTTTCCATGTCTACATCGTTCCTGTGTGTGCTTTGAGTGGCTTGGCAGTGTCAGGCCAGGGGATTACGCTGCTCTGAGGAAAAGAAAACACAGCCAGCCTTATTCAAGGAGCAGCCACAACATAAGAAAGGCTAATTATAAAATTCCACAGGACAGCAAGGCTGTTCTCTTGTGTGCCAGGAAGAAAAGAAGCTCTTTTTGTGCTTCCTGATGGTCCTGCTGCCTAGTGAGGCAGGGACACTCCGGGACACTCCAGAGATGCTCATGGGAGAGAAACTTCTGGAGGACTCAAGGCCATTCCCTGAGTCCACTCAGCAGCTGCCACGTGCCACGAGCAGCATCTGCCACAGCTTCCTGTGGCATCTCCAGCAGACCTCTTTTCTGACAGCAGTTTGGCCATGGGTAGAAACTGGGGAAAACAAGTGGCTCATGAAACTGCAGAAAACACAAGGCCTCCAGAAAAAGAAACCAAAAATCAAAACCAAAACCAAAAATCCAAACTGATTTCCCTTTTCGATTAGTTGGGAAATACAGAGAGGAGAGATAAACTCATTTGTCCAGGCTATACCATGGCCAGGAAATGCATTGGGGAGGTAAAGAAGAGGCTGGTGCTATATGAAAAAGCTGTGAGATGAAGCAAAAGGCATCTTCGTGCTGCCAGCAGGGAAACACAGGGCTAAGAAAACCAGTTGCTCTTTCGAGCCGTTAGCTGGTGTATAAAGAATGACAGGATTCCCCTGCTGATTGCTGAGCTAAATCACCGGGTATTTAGGGGGCTCCTGCTGCTGCTTTCACTTTTGGGAGCACCGGCACGAAAAATACTGCACCCACAGCAGAGTGGAGCCTCCCCTCCTTCCTCTGCTCCTCCTGCTGCTGCAGGGCACAGGCAGGGATGGGATCCTGCAATGTGGGGTCCTGGGAGCTCTCAGCCCCAAACCAGCCTGTGTCCAGCAGCCTTTGAAGAAGGGAAAGATGTAAATCCAGTGCAAGACCATTTTGGTTCCCTGTCCTGACATCAAGCTCTACCTCAGTGCAGTTGAAGCTGTGCACATCCCTGTGCTATTTGGGAACCACGAGCTAATTTTAAGGTGTTTTCTGGCAGTTTATATGTACTGAAGGAAGGGCAGAGCTGAGGAAAGAGCAGTGGAAGCCCCCACAGAGGCTCAGCATTGTCCTGGGCTGCAGCAAGCCGGAGCTCGGGGACAGGTACCCATCCCCTCCCCAGACAAAATCACCTTTGTTCCTCCCTAATCTGCTTCCTGCCCGACGCGCTACAGAAACCACCTCGGGCAGGTGGGAAGGAGCAGCCCAAGGACGCGGTGCTGACAGCAGGCTCTCCTCTCCGGAGGGCAGCAGACCCATGCCGTGGGCTCCGGCCTCCATCCGGGGCTGGGGACGAGCAGGAAAGAGGAATGAGGGATGGGAAACACGGAGCTGGGTCCCCTCCGCCACCAAAGGCACTCGCTGTGGACCATGAGCTTTAGGGTGTGTCTGTAATTCCCTTTTCTGCCTGCCTGAGAGCAAAACCTTACATGGCAGCAGGATCCTATGGGACAACATCCAAACATAAATTATACATATATATATATATCTATATATATCTATCTATATATATCTCATACTCATTATCATATGTATATATGCAGGTATTTATGTAGGTGTCTTTATTTTTATAACTTGTCCATTGGGACCAGCACTTGACTTGCTGGCTTCTCTGCCAGTCCTGGGGAATTCATGCATCCCACTCCTGCTGCAGCACCGCTGCTGTGAGATGGAACTGCTGCAGCCTCGGGGCTTTTAGATTCACTCCGGAGTCCAAGCTGTGCCGAAGTGGGTGATTGGGAAGTGATGACCTGTGTGGGGACAGCCAGGCTGACAAGACAGATGGGGTGGACATCGCCGGCTGGCAGCGAAGGAACCTGCGTGGGATGGAGAAGCCGTGCCCGAGCCCGGCGCCGCATGGAACAGCTTGGGTTGGAAGGGACCTTAAAGGCTCATTGAGCTCCAGGAAAGCTCCGGAGGGATGGATCGCCGGCCTTGTCGGCTGCCGCGCGGCTGAGTGTGCACTAGGTGGCACGCAGCTGCAGGGAGAGGCTTGGATTCGGGAAGAGAGAGGAAAGCTCCGCCGGGAGAAGCAGGCAGAAGGCAGAGCGGGATGAGTTCTGCCCCTAATTAGCATTAATGGCGAGGTGAGCGTGGCCAGAGCAGGTGAGACAGGAGCACAACCCAAAAGACTCGGCTCCAGTTTCCCGGCTGGATTTAGCAAAGATGGAGAGAGCCTTTTGATCGGGGTCAGGATGACAGGAGAAGGGGCTGGAGTTTCAGCTGAGAATGGTAAATTCAGGATTGACATAAGGAAAGAATGTTTTATGATGATCGTGGTGAGGCCCTGGCACAGGCTGCCCAGAGAAAATATGGACACTGCAAGTGTTCAAGGTCAGGTTGGGTAGGGCTTGGAGCAACCTGGGACGGTGAAAGGTGTCACTGCCCACAGCAGGGGATGGAACGACCTGGGCTGGTCCCTTCCAGGATAACTGTTCAAGTTTCTGGGCTTTCCCCAGAGAAGGCAGACAGTGGAACACAGAGAGCTGAGCTGAGCTCGTGGGGCATCTCCCACTACCAGCAGGGGTGTGGAACATGTCCCTCTCAGCAGGTAAATCCCAGAAATTGGACAGCAAGGTCACCCAGCAGGAGGGGGATGCCCACACCAGATCCTGCTTTGTCTAACTGGTCCCTGGCAGGAACCAGCAGCAGCTGCTGCAGAGGAAAATGAAATGAAATTTCACCTATTATCCTTTGCCTGCAGAGGAATTTCTTCATAATTCCTGTCACTTTGGGTTTGTCTGCTCAGGGAAATTAATCTGAAATCGAGTGGGCTGTGAATTCAAAGTGCTGCAGCAATCCCAGCAGAGCTTGGACAGGCAGTTTCCTAAGTGGCCTGGCTATTCCCTGGAGCACCAGGCTAAGCCTGGCAATTTAACAGAGCCTCCAGCATCAGGTTTCGTAGACATTAGTGTAAGACCTCAAGCCAACACCGTGTGAGAGGGAGCAGCCACAGAGAAATTAATTCAACAGCCTTCCAGCACCACTGCAAGGAAAGGAGGAGGGGGAAGGAAATATTTGGCTGGTTACCCCAGTGTGTGGATGGATCAGACAGGAGGTGATGCCTTGTTGGAGGACTCAGTGCTTTGCATACTGATTTGGGGGGCATGCAGAGAAGGGTGTGGGAGAGAACAGCATGGGAAAAAAGGGATCCAGCTGAAAAAAAAAAAAGCATAAAGGACTATGTTAAAATCTGGAGATCATTAAGGTAAAAAATCGTGTAAAATGTAAAATATTTTTGCAGGCAGTGAGGATTGTGAGATCTCCACCCCTGTGAAACAGGGATCTTAGGGACAGCAGGACACTGAGGTTCACCTTTTAGGCTCGGGGACCATCGAGGATCTTTACAGCCACCCTCACACAGAGCAATTGGAGAAAATTGTGCAGTGGGGTCTGACAGGCTCAGCTGGTCACCAGACCCCGGATTCATGTTGCCCATGGCTCTGTTAACCTCTTTCATGTTGTTGGACCATGGTGGAACACAGGACAAGCAATGGGAGGTGTGGGAAAAGGGAGAGTGAGGACCAGCCTGCACTTGTACTGCTGAAATGAAGTACCTCAGCCACTCACTGTGCCTGGCAAAACCTTCCAGGGACCCTGATGCAAGATCAGATCATGAATCCCTGCTCAAAAATAAAAAATTAAATAAATCCAGTGCAATTTAAGACTCTTCCCATACCTCAGCCCCCACCTGACTGGTTTATCTCCACTGTACAGCCCTTCCCTCCAGCCAGGAGCTGCACCCAACTCACCTCTGCTCTCCCCCACCCTACTGCCCTTATCAGTAGCACCCTTCAGCCCTGGAGTATCACCCTGAGCCCTCGCCCATCCTCTCTCACCAGCCAGGGCTCCTCCCTGGGACCATCCCTTTATGTCCCAGCCATGCCATGAAGGCCTGCAAGACTCGACAGAAACCCTTCTTCACCCTCCTCAAATCTCCCTGAAACCTTTCCTATTTAGGATCACACAATACCTGTCCACCCATGCAACCACATAGTTCACATAGTCTGCTCCCAGCACGGCTTTATGAAGCATTCATATCTATTTTTCAGGGAAAAAAAACCAACAAAACACTTTGCATTGCTCTCCAGTTTCTAATTACAGCCGCAGGAGACAGGAATCCCAAGCACCTGAGCTGTAAATGTGAAACTTATTGCTTAAGCAGACACATTACAAGCAGGCTATCAATCACTTCTGGCAATTATTAGTACTTTGTGAGTATTTTGAACTCAAGTGTGTGACAGCCTCATCCATCCTGGAGCAGAGAAATCCATGGGCATTTGCATGCGAGGCTGAGCTGTGGGGGGATGCAGCTCCAGAGGGTTTTCACTGGAGCTGGCAGGGTTATGTGCTTGGCACTGTACATTTTGGGATGAAAACCAGCTTTATTCAGGCTCTGTAAAGATGAGTCTCACGTGTTTAACCCTGGAAAAAGAGTTTTATAATATCTCTCCATTCCTACAGTATAAAGTGCTTCTATTTTTTTTTTTTCTGTAACTACTGACTCCAAACATAATGTTCTTTATTTTATAAGCCTTTTGGGGCAGGTGTATCATGGCATGGGTGAATCAGTGCTGCTGGGTGTAAAGTCCAGGGATTTGATAAGAACTGGTGAACACTTCCTGGTTCAGAAGGAATCATGGTGATCTTAAGGGTCTTTTTCAACCTAAATGGTTCTGTGGTTCTTTAATCACTGCTGCCGAGGTCTTGGTGGGGATTCCAGGAAAGGAGAAAACCCAGGTGAGGTCTGACCTACCTCTAAGAGAACATGAAGAAGTGTTGCAGCACCCTCCAATATCAAAGGAACCGCTAAATAAACACACACATCTGAAAGGGGTGTGGTGGAGGAGCAGCAGCCGGGAGGGAGCAGCGCTGTGTCCCTGGAGAGATCTGTGGCACACAGCGTTGTGTTCCACCATCCTCATCCCAGACAAGGAACAGGCATCTCCAGGGCTTTGCTTCGGAGTTACTTGGATGTAAAGGAAACCTTCAAGGTGGTGAGCAGCTGATTAATCCAGGCTGGATCTGGGTCCAGGGGTCACAGCCACATTCCCACAGGAGTTCCAACGCCTGGTACCCAGAGGTGTTAAACTGCAGGACAGGCTGCACTGGTGGTGTGCAACACACACACAGACACACCATCACACACTGCCACACACTGTCACACTCACAACCCCACTGCGCCACATGCACATACCACCAGGTCTCTCTCTCACACACATTATCATTTACACAATCACTTTTCCATATCTATTCCACTCCCTGTGATACACTCACTATGTTACACTATCACACGCACAGTCACTAACACACACCCACTGTCACACATTCTCACTCGCACTATCACACAGGATTACACACGCTCTTTATCACTATCACACATTCATTATCACACTCATTATCACACTCGGTCCCTCACACACTCACTATCATACTCATTATCACACTCGTTCCTCACACTCATTATCACACTCGGTCCCTCACACACTCACTATCACACTCATTATCACACTCGTTCCTCACACTCATTATCACACTCATTACCACACTCGGTCCCTCACACACTCATTAGCATACTCATTACCACACTCGGTCCCTCACACACTCATTATCACACCCATTACCACACTCGGTCCCGCACACTCGCACTCATTATCACATTCATTATCACACTCATTACCACACTCGGTCCTGCACACTCACACTCATTATTATACTTATTATCATACTCATTACCACACTCATTACCACCCTCGGTCCCACACCGCCTCACGCTCCCCGTTACTCTCCCTCACGCCTCCACCAATCACGTCCCTCTCTCCCCCTAGCCCCGCCCCTTGGCCCCGCCCCCTCAGCTCGCCCCTCGGCGGCCTCGCGTGCGCACGCGCGGAGGTTCCGTGACCGCGGGCCGGGAGCGGCAGCGCCGGGCCCTGCTTGGGGTGAGGGGCCGGGGGGGCGGGCTGGCGGGTGTCGGGACCGGGGGACAGCGGCGCCGGGACGGGGAGCTGGGTTGGCCTGAGCTGGGCTGGGCTCTGCTGTGCTTCGCGGGGCGGGCACTCCCGAGCGGGCACCCCCGGTACCCCGTTCCCTGTGCGGCGCAGCCCGGGCCGTTCGTGAAGGACCGCCCGGGCCGTTGCGGTAGGTTCGGGCCCGGCCTGCCTGGCGTCCCGGGGACACGGGCGCCGTTCCTCTCGCACCAGGCCTCGGCCCTTCCACAGCTTCCGGAGCGGTCGGTGTCGCCCGGACACCCCCCGGCACCCGTGGGTGTCGGTGGTACCGGGGGGGGAGCCCAGAGGCGGCTGCCGTGGGAGACGGGTGCTGCCCGGGGCCGGGGAGCTCCCTGAGGGGCGGGTGGCCCCCGCCGGGCCGGCCCCGAGCCACCGGCTGCTCAGGCGGGAGCCGGCTTGGCCGTTCCGGAGCTCCGGGAGCTCCTGCCGCCAGCCGGAGCCGCTGGGGAGCTGGAGGAGCCCTCCAGATGGTGCCAGGTTCTCAGCTTACAAGTCAGTGATCTCCCCGCAAATCAATAACCCGCCTGGGTGCCCAGAAAGACCCAGGAGTGGTCGGGCTGGACGCAAAGTGTGGTGACATCCCGTGTCCAGGTGGGATCCTGTGTCCAGACTTGCCCTCCTCTCGCTGCCTCAGTTTTTCAATTCACACGTGCTCGAAGCCAGCCCTCGGCTTATCTGACAGGCAAACGCTTTGTTCCGCCTCAGTTGCCGTCTCTGTTTTCCCCCTCCGAGGGGAATTAGCTTAAAAGCTTCTTTTGAATGGAAGCAGTCCAGGTTTGGAGCAGCCGGGTTTATTTCTTCTGTTGTTTTGGCTGTCAACCCAGCCACCTTGTGCCGTGAGGATCAGCAGAGGCTGGGAGAGGGCAGGACTGGGATGGATCTGCGTGCTTGGAGTTATTACTGTGACCCTTCTCTGCTGCCCAGCTCTGTTCTGCCTCTTTGGTCGGTGCTAATCGGTGCTGGGTGCTTGCGTAAGGAAAGATGTGTTTGGGTATGAATTACCTGGCAACAGCTTCTAACCCTGTTGCATTAGGTTTTGGTGTGCCCAGAAGTGCAGCTCTGCTAGTGAGGGGGTCTTGGTTTGGGGTCGGGTGAGGGCACAGGGCACCTGTAATGCTGCTCCAGTCATGCCCCTGCACAGGGTCACATCTTACTGCAGCCCTGTGGCCTCCCTGTGCTTTGTGTGCTCCCCTAATCCCTGTGTAATCTCTTCTCAAGGGATCTTTGGTGCCTTCCCAGTCCTGTCTCTCAAAGTGGTGTCGTGATGCTTAACAGTCCCTCCTGGGCACTCTCTTTTCTGAACAGCCTGCTGAAAAGTCTCTGTTTTACCAATCTGGTGATTTTTATTTTTAATTCAGCCCAGCTCAAGAGATCCCAAGGCTCTTTTTCTTTTCCAGGTACAAGCTCGCATTTCATGATAACTTTTATCAGCGCTGGCAATTCAAGTTCAGAAACTTAACAAAAGGAGTTGGCATTTTTAGAAATCATCTGAGACCCATGAATTTTAAAATCCTGCATTTAAAGTGAAAGAAAATTTTGCTTTCTGGAAGTAGAACAGAGAATTAAACACAGCTTTCAAAGACTTTAATTCCTGTTTTCTAGCTTTCTCACCACCATTTGCTGGAGTTTGAGAAGCAGGGAGTGAAGCTGCTGGAAAACACATCTGAAATGCACTCAGTTTTTTTCCTGTCCAAGTCCTCAATAAAAGCCATGTGGACAAATGTTTCAGAGGTTGTGCTAGGCATGAAGTTCCAACCAAACAAATCCATACGCAAGCTCTGAGCCCGTGTTACCAAATACCTTCAAAGTGAAGGGCATCTGGCTGGAATATTTAAGTCTGCACTTGAGTTAGCCTGGGTTTTGTTTTCACTGGAGGAAGGGTGGCCCAGAGGATTTTGTGACTGGTGCCACAACTGTTTGGTGAATAAGAGCTTTTAGGGTTGATGTGAATTTCGGCTTTTTAAGGTATTTTTAAAGCTTGAAGTGAAGTGCTCTAGTCCATGGGATTTGAGTAAAGATGCGAGCTGGGATGTGTAACACATCCCAAACCACGTCCCACTCTTCCCCAAACCCTTTCTGCTGTGGTGTAATGCTGAACACTGTACAAGCAGCTCCAGTATTGAATTTCTCAGCTTTTACTATTTGTGTGCTGCTGAATTCTCAAAGAGAAGTCAGGAACTACAACTTTAGGCTTTTTCTTTCTCGTTTGCCGTAACTCCAGGACTTGTGTAATTCTGGCTTACTGATGCTCTCCCGCATTCCTCACTTCCCAATCCGTGCAAACAGCTGCTGGCTCCAGCATCTTTCAGCAAGAACTGGCAGGAGGCTGAAATAACGCCCCTCGCTCCTCCTTTGGAGCAGCAGTCCCAGCACAGGAAATATTTTTCCACTCTGATGGGGAAGTGGATGCTGGAGCACGCGACACTCACGCGCAGCCAGCCCGGGTACCTTCACGTGCAGTCCAGGATTCACAGCATTGCTGCCACCCTGGGGTGAGGGACGGGCTGTTGTCACCCAGCTGTTACCTCAGTGAGTGTGAGGTGGCACGGGAAGGAGGTGGCTTTTCTGCTGCGGTGGCTGCTTGTTTGCATTTCCTGCTGCTGTTTCAGAAAGGAAGGAAAACGAATCGTTGACTCCCTCCTCACAGCCTCTCTCTGCTCTGCGTATGGCTGCAGATGAATGTTTGGCAACAGTTTGTGGGGGGAAAAGGGTGTTGGTTCTGTATTTGGGGTTCAGAGCACCTAGTGCAGGTGAGTGGGACAGAAGATGCCACAATGTGGGTTTTGCTCTGAGTCGAGCACAAGCAATGCTGGTGGTCCTTGAGCTGGAAAAGTGTTGGTGTGAAACCTGCCATAAAAAGAAGGGGCAGAGGCAGGTGTTGGATTTGATACCTTAAGTCTTAATTTGCTGTTTTGAGCAGTGAAATAACTGTCCTTGGTGTGTTAGGGGAGGATGGATAACAAGGAAAAGATTAATAGCAGAGACCAGGGTAGGATCTTGGTGATCTGGAGCAGTTTGTCACCAAGACCAGTTGAGCTGGGGGTGTTGTGTAAAAATCTCAGATCAGCTCATAAACTAATTTATGCTGAATTCCTGGGGAAACTATTGCCTTCCTCTTATAAATGCAGACGTGTGGGTGTGTCTGTTCTGTGCTCGCTCTCCTTCTCTGTCTTTTTTAAGCTATCAAGCCACATGGGCATGATGGATGGGACGCTCCACGGAGCGTGGGATCTTCCCCCATCCGGCAGGGATGTCATTCTCTGTGCAGATGGCATCCTCCAGTGGAAGCCACCCACTGCTGCTCTGCCTCTTGGGAGACCTGAACTTTTCCATTGGATGGGAAGGAAGCTCACGGCTCCCTGCTGACTGCTGGGAGTTAAGCGAGCAATCAATGACGTGAGACCTCAGAAGGGAGAAGGCAAATTTATTTTAAAACAAAATGAGTTTCACTCATTCACAGCCAAACCCACCTACAGACGAGCACCAACGTGGGGATCTCCAAGTGGTTGTCCAGGATTTGGACAGATGTGTGTGCAGATAGTTTGGACAGGATTTCTTGGAATGACACAACAGACCAGGAATGTCAAATATCAGACCTCTGGTGTCTCTCGGTGATCATGGGATGCCTTTGGATCTACTCTTTTTACATCCCTTGGAGGCTGAGAGTGGTGATCTCTTCTTGCTGGAATTTATTCACTGTCCTTTGTGTCTTTGTCTGGTGTCTTTGGGCTCCTACCCTTTCTCTATTCTTCTCCAAATAATTTCTTAAGGGCTTGGGTCTCTAATGCTGATTGTCCCTCGTTTCAAGGTGTTCCTTGTTTTCCAACTGAGAAGCTGCAAATAGGTGTGCTTTTATCTTGAGGACCTACTAAATCAGTGCCCTCAGCGCAGGCAGTTGATTATGCCCTGTGTTCCTCCTGGTTCTCTTGTACTCCTTCTCGTCTGTTTTTTGCTGGGATCACACTCAACTAAAGAAGTCTGTGTACTGTGATTTGCAAACTGTGCATTAAGAGTTGACTTCTGACTTTGTTTGCATGTGTTGTGCTGCACAGGAGTCACAGGACTGATCCTGGGCCAAAACTAAGTGGTCAGAAGCCTGAATGGAGCTGACGGTGTAGCCCTGGAGCTCAGATCAGTGTGAAGAGTTTGGGAGCCATTTGTGTAACTCAGTCATTTCTGTGAATGAGTGTTTGGCCAGCATTTGGCAGCTGGCATTGGGGTGGTCAGTAATGCTGCCAGGAGCAGTGCTGAGCATTGGGAAGGGGCAGAATGGCAGCTTGCCTTGGCCACTGCTGGCTAGTGTCTGTCTGAACTCATGCCAAGGCTTACAGGTCTGCCTGACACAGATCAGCAATGGCTCGGGGATGGTTTGGTGCAGATCTATGGTGACACAGGTGGTGTTTGGTGCCACAGACGGTGGGAAACTGAGTCTCCCTGAAGATTGTTCGCCCTCAAGTAGCGGAAGTTGCCAGCACTGGCAGGGAGTGAGTGATGGCACCTCACTCACCCTCAGCCAGAGGGCTTTGAGGCCAGTCTGCTTCTCTGGAGTCTCTTAAATCCATAGTGAAAATCCTCTGTGAAAGTCAGAGCTTGTTTCCTTCTCAGATGGCTTGTGTGATGTGGTTGCGGGGTGGGGCAATTTGGGACATCATTCTCAGCTCCCTGTGCTCTCTGTTTCTTGCTGCAGGTCCCCAGGAGAAAATGGTGTAAGGCCAGCACAGCTGCCACTTCCAGTCGCGGCGTGCCCAGACCTCAGGGAGGAACATGGCAGCAGCTCAGGGAGCGGGAAGCAGTTCAGCCGGGCCATCCGGCCCGCCCGCTTCTGCCCCGGGGCACGGCAGCGGCTCCACGGCAGTGGCGGTGTGGGAATGGCAGGATGAATTTGGCAGGTGGAGGCCGTACCGAGGGAATGTCTGCAGCTACATTGAGCAGGTTATCCAGGCCTCCCAGCAGAAGGGCCGGCGCTCAGGGTCGGGGCTGGTCAGCAGCATCCCTTTGGGACACGCGGATCCCGCCTTGGCTCCCTATGTCATCGACATTCCAAGCTTGACACAATTCCGGCAGGATACAGGTAAGGGAACTTCCCCACCCCTTCTGCTGGTGTGCTTGGGGACAAGCAGGGCCTCATTCTGTGTGTAAGAGCACATCTGCTGCTCTCCTGATGCTGCCCAGTGTGGATAAATCTGTGGAGCTGGGTGTAGGCAGACAGCCATGATCTCTCCAGGAGCATCATCATGGGACCCCTGGAGCTCCCAGCCTGTGAGCCAGAGCTCTCAGAGCTGGAAACTTCTCTCCTCCCCCAATCCATTCAAGATCACTTGCGTAAAAAAGGCCTTTTTACGATTCCAACCCTCCTGCTTGAATCCCTTGCTCCCTCTGGAGCTGGAGTGCCAGCTGCTTTACCTTGGCATGCAGCCCTGCTCAAGCTGCTTGCGAGTGCCTGCGGCCCCCGCGCGACACCAGAATGCTGCAGCAGAATATTCCCTCCACTTGTGCTGTGTGAGCCTGGCTCACTTCCTCCTGGGAGAAAGGGCAGAATTGAGACCCAATTTTCATTCTCCTCTCTCCTGGGGTTGCTGGGAGTAGCAGCTCAGAATTTGCAGAGATGACTCCTGCCCTTTTTTGCTCCAGATGTGTTGAGCAGCTGGAGCTTAGAAAAGGGGCAAGGATGGAATGCATGCACTTCATCCCTGGAAAATCCAGGGAGATCCCAAATTACACACCCTAAATGAATGGCTGCTTTGGAAAATTTTCCATCCATCAGTTTCCCCTTTGTCAGTGTCTCTTCCGTCACTCCAGGATGCAGCTGAGCATCATCCCAAGCTTTAGAGAGGGGGGCATGTGCTGGTTTCTTGCCAGTTGAAACAGTAAATGAGCAATATTTTGGATCAGCTGCATGATCAGCCAATTCCAGCAGGAAAGGGAAGTGGTTGGAGCAAATGTGAGTGGTCATCACAGCTGCATCCGTGTTTTTATTCTGACTTGGTGACCTTAGGCTGAGTTTATCTAGTGGTGTCCTGGGTGAGGTGAGGAGCTTTCTAAGCTGGATGCCTTTGCAGGTGTGCTCAGCTTGGCCTGTTCAAACATCTGGAAGGCCAGCTGAAGCTGTGGACCACCAGAGCTGGCACCAGCAGCTGTTTCTCTCCTGGTTTTTTCATGCCAAACTTGTGAAGGAGCCTTTCAGGCAGTGCTCCAACCTGTGGACAGCAGTCCTAAGCTGTCTGGTGAAGGTGAGCAGAGAGCCTGTGGGGAGGTGAAATGTGTCCCAGTGTGAATGGGACATTATTTTCCACAAGTGCAGCTGTTTGTCCATAGAGGATTTGTATCTCTTTAGATTCTTGTGAAAGATCTCAAAACCCCCAGTGAATATTGTCCATTGCTGGGTGGTTTGGAGCTGTTCATCTCTGGAGGACAGTCCAGTTCAATTCTGGAAATTATGTTGGCTGGGATGATCTCATCTTTCCTTGGTCTAGATCTGAGTTTGAGTTGTTAATAACAAAAAGGCTGATTCTGCTCCACAGCTCTCCTGCAGTGTTTCCCATTGATCCAAAGGGATGCTGATCAGAGTGGCCAATGCTCTGAACCTCCCTCCACAAATACCTGTGTGCTCTGCAACGTGACTGTTGGAAAAGCTCTCATATCCCCTTGCCATGGCCCAGTTCTAAGCAAAGCTTTTTCTCTCTGCAAGGCTCTGCCTTAAACGTGAACCTTTCTGAGCGAGCCGCCAGCTGAACTTTGTCATGTGCTGGAGAAAAGAATCTCTACAGGAAACATCCCCATGAAAAATCTTTAAACAGTGCAAAAAATAGGCTGTTGTATTCTGCTCATTAGCTATTAGACAGATAAATAGGCTCTTCAAAGGAAGCCAGGGAGAATAACAGGAAGCCAGTGTTAATGGGAGCAGCGTCCCCAGCAGCAGGGAATGACAGCTGTGCGGGGGGATCTTGTGGGCAGGATTAGCTGTGGGCTTCAGCTGCTGCTCAAGGCACATTAGCTGGGAGTGAGTGCAGGGGAGCAGCAGGAATTGTCCTCTCAACACAGCTGTTTGCCCACCCCAGAGAGGAATGCCTGTTTTCCTGCCAGCTTGGGGGAAGGGAGATGCTTTCCAAGTGCATGGCCTGGGTCTTGTTGTTGACTCCTGAAAAATCTTCTTTCTACTGCTGTTTGAGGGTGTTAAGAACACAAGTTGCTTGCAAGTCCTGCAGTCCTCTTTGTGCTGCTTTTAGCTTCTGATCTACCAATGGAGCAGAGGAAGCCTTGCTGATCTCCTGAGATGTGTCCCACTGGACATTTTACCTTACCTGTAGTAGTCCCCTTTCTCTGGGAGCAGGTTCTCTGCACTCATTTCTAAATGTAATGCATGTCTCACCATCAGAGATGTCTTCCCAGTCGTCTCATCCCTAGTCCTCCTTCTGCTCAGGGGTTCATTCCTGAACTTACCCACCTTTTGAGGCTGTTTATGTTTCTGAAACTTGGCAGGACTTGCTGGATAGGAGCAGTCATTGCTAGGGTTTGCTTTAGCTGTTTAGTCTGCTTTTCCACTAAGACATCAAGTCCAGGCTGGGAAGGTCATCTTGGTTCTGCTGATAGTTTCTGCCAGAGGAAGGTCTGGTCCCACAGGAATCCTGAGCTCCATGGCTGAGCTATTGGGGAGGTTGCTGTGTTTGACTGGCTGCTAGTAGTGTTTTAAGTGTGTGATGAGATGTTTCTTGGCTGGTGTCACTGGAGAGTCCTGCTCTGCAATAAGCAGGATACTTGGTGCTGCTCTGAAGCAGAAACACAAGTCCTGGCATTCTCTGGTCAGGCACATTGTGCCTTTGAGACAGCCTTAGCTTTTGTGTCAGCTCTGGAGTTTCAGCAGTGTCCAGCTAAGGAAACACAGTTTTCACAACTATTGGGTACAATAACAGCAGCATGATCCTCATGCCAGCATGCAGGCAGGCAGAGCCTCAACGCAGCAGCAGTTGGATTTTGGCAGTGTAGTGTCTCACGTGGGCTGTCCTCCCTCTTCTTTGGGATGTGCTTGTTGGGTGTGAAGCTTGCCAGGATTGCCTGTGCCCCACAGAGTCTCCAGCGATATCCTGGGGCAGTTCTCCTCAGGCTTTAGGTGTGGGTACTTGTGAACATGCCAGCTTTCAACTGGGGTCCTGGAGCATAGTGCCATAACTCTCCTGACCTCTTTAGAGGCATTATTAAATTTTTTTTTTCTCTTGGTGCTCTTCTTTAAACTCCTGTGTTGTAACAGCTCACTGCACCCCTGTTCACTCTCACCTTCCCAGATCCCCAGACTTGCTTTCCCCACAGCTTTTCCTGCTCCTCTTTATCTCTGCAGAATGCCGCTGAGGGTTTTTCCTGCAGTAGCAGTTTTGACCCTGCTGCAAGAACCCATTTTTCAAAGGTTTTAGAGCTTCTGTCCTGTTGGGTGGCTTCCTTCCCTCTCATTAGGCTGCTGCTTTTTTGAATAAAGTACGCAGGAGTGAAGTCATCCTGGAAAGCCAGGCTTCCAGAGAGTTTGAGCTCCAGCTGTTGCTGTTGAGCGGCCTTGCACGATTAGTGTTTCTCCTTCCATTTCTCTCCCTTTGTCTGAACAGCTGCTCTCTCCAGTTTTCAAGTTACTTCACTGTCTTCCCCTCTCTAGTCTTGCTCTCTCTCCCAGCAGTCTGGAGCCTGCAGAAGTTTGGCCTTCTCCGAAGTCCTTGCCCTTGTCCCTTGTGGGACTTCACCCACTCTCCCGAGACCAAAATTGTCCTGACCCTTGTGTAGCAAAGTGGGCGTTCAGCCCCTTAAGTGTTCTTACAAAGCACTTCCCCATGGTGTCTTGTCTCTATAGTTACTCTGTTGTCAAGGCTGTGGGAGTTGATTTTTTTTTAACCAGATCTGTGCCTCAGCCTGATTTTTTTTTTTCTTTTTCCTTTTAACGTCAGGGAGGCATATGTGATCACTGTGCCTTTGTGCTTGGGTGTGTCTGCGTCTGCATCCTCTCTCCTTCCCTCCTTTCCCACCCTTCCTCCTTGCAGCTTTTGAACCTGCTGCCAGCCCACAATCAGATTTGGCAGAGGAACAGGGATCTCAGGGATGTTGCGTTTTTCTGAGTTTCATGAGCAAACCCAGCCCTGTTGGGAAGAGAAGGTCTTTTAGTGCCCCTCTTGAGGGAGAATGAGAAAGGCCACCGCCATGTAGGCAGCACAGATCTGTGCAGAAACAAATCCCTGGGACAACATCCCTTTTAGTCCTCTGCTCACTAAATTGTTGTGTTTATTCTCCCCTCCTCTCCCACACAGGGACGATGCGGGCTGTCCGCAGGCACATCTTCCCAGGGGACTCTGCTGCTGGGCAGGGCATCATGTGGGAGTGGCAGAACGACGAGGGCGGGTGGTCCCCATACGAGATGAACGTCTGCGTGTTCCTGGAGCAAGCCCGTGCCACCAACCACCAGCGAGTGGACCTCGGGCCCTTGGGCTACAACTACGAAGTTGACTTTGTGGCTCAAGTCCAGACCAACAAGACCACGAGGTTCCGCCGCAGCGTTCAGAGGCGTTTGGACGCCCCGTACCCGGTGACGACCTCCACCACACCTCTTCACACAGGGGTGGGATGTTCTTGCCAGCAGTGCTGGCCAAACAGCGGGACTGGTCCCATCACCACACGCAACCGTCACTCCACAAACTTTCCCAACTCTTCCACTACTCATCAGGTTCCCGGGAGGACAGCGTCAGTAAGTTCTTCCAACGTCGGCTTCGTGCCCTATAACAAACCCCCTTTGACTGGAGCAAGGTCAACACCAAGACTCAATGCACAGAACAACTTGGTTTTGGCTCAGACTGGGAGCCTCAGTGCAGCATTGGCGGCATCTAACGGAGTCAGGTACAGATCCTAATTCACCTTTAAGTGCCATATGTGTGTCCAAGAGATCTGCTGTGCTCAGGTCTGCATCCTGGAGCCTCTCAGTCCCAGAGGACTTTACAAGGGTCTTCTCCCTAGGGGAGAGAGGTTTGTGCCTGTATATCCAGTACAGTGGATGAAAAGACTTCCCTTCTGCTTTCTACCTCTTTTCTTCCCATTTGAAATACAGTCCCTGTCTACCAGTCTCCCTGAACCACAGGGCAATTCACACAGGTTGAGATTCTGAAGGTTTGCGAAAATTAATAGTGAGCAGTGGTATTTTGGGTTAGGTTAAAAAGAAACTTTGAGGGGGACTCAGTGAAGGAAAAAGGACTTGTAAACACAATTATTTAATTCATACTAGGCAGTAGATTGGAACACTGCTCTGCATTCTAAGCTCTGCCCCTTCAAGGAGGGACCACAGGACTCATTGCATGTGGCTGAGACCTCATGAACTCTCTGCCAAAATCAGATGTCCAGGCTATTTTTCAGGCTAAGTGGTGATGAAGAGCAGAGGTGCCACTGGATCCATTTTCACTGTGGCTGTCCTCTGACAGGGCTGGAACCAGTGTGCATCTCTCAGCCCAGGATTTCAACTCCCATCAGCTAGAGCCAAAGGAGGGCTGTATTTGCACCTTACTGGTGGGGGAGGAAGAGCTTCACTTCTCTTCAGACCTTTTGGTTGCTGCCAGCTCAATGAAAAGCAGAGGCTTGTGGTCCAACAGCCCGGCTCCTCTCCATGGCATGGGCTGCTGGGGGCAGGCCACAGCTGGTTATTCCACTTTCAGAATCTTACCTCTTCCTGTGCTCAAGCCCTTGCTGGCAGAGGTGTGTGTGGCCTGTCTGTGGCAGTGCTGGCACTGAGTGTGACCCAACAAGGCTGACTGATCCCTCTGTTTGTGAATGGCTGGAAGTGGCAGAACCTTATACTCAGTTCACTGGGAGTAATCCAGCTGTTGAACCCCTGAGAAACTGCAGGGGAACTTGCCAGGACTGACTTACCTGTCCAAGTGAGTACAGAGATAAGAGATCTAGCAGAATGTTGGAAGCACATTCTGCTAATTCCACCAGGCACAGGGTTTGAGGTTTGTTTTGAATCTCATTTGTGTTTTAAACAAGACTCTGAATCTTGAGATGTTTTTCTTAGTGTCGTGTCAGGACTTTCCCTCTTTGGGGTCATCCGAGTGAAATGACTTCTCACATCCTGTTCTTCTTTCTCATGTTTTTTTTTGGTGCTTTTTTTCCACCTGGTGATTTTTTTTGTGTTGTCTTAAGCATCCACAGTGCTTCTCTGTTCCAGTCACCTTCAAGTAGGGCTGGAAATCAGACCTCAGCACTGCCTGCAGGAGCCCCCAGTAAGGCTCTTGCTGTCTCCTGGAGAAGCTGCCAAATTCCCCCTGTCGCAGGAATTGCTGGTGGGTGCGTGGGGCCACTAAGCTGCCTGGAGCCCCCATCCTTCCCCAGAGGATTTGCAAAGTGACTCAGGATGGGTAGTTTGAAAAGGAAGACCCAAATGCTGGAGTAGTTGCCCCACAAGCCTGTCTGGAGCCGACTGGGGACTGGGTATGTTGTGTGCTACTGATGGGGGGACAGGCTGTCCTGAAAGGATGGGAGAGAGATGCTTGGAGAGGGTTGCCACAGACTCCTGACCATGAACTGAGCCCATGGCCCAGGCAATGCTGACTGGGAGGAGAGGGATGGCCAGGAGGAAGCCGAGAGGTGCCCATTGCTGGTTGCCATGGGTGGTTGAGCTGTTTGGTTGGCTGTTTGAACCTGTTTTGCAGCTCAGCTGTTTGTGTTGTGGAGGGGGTGAGGTGGCTGGTGTCCTGGCAATTGTCCCTAGCCAAGCCAGCCTTTCTGGAGGATGCAAAGGGATTGTACAGTTAAATCTCTGCTGGGAACAGCAGAACATGCTACACAGGGCAGGTGGCAGCTCTTTGGATACTGGGGAGTGTGTGAGTGCTGTCAGATTTGTGTAAAACAAAATGACACACCCAGTGAGCCCCACTCCCCTGGTCACTCTCTGTTCCCTTGGGGTGTGATCTCCAGTCCTTTAGGATTAGTTTTGCAACTCTCCTTTATCCCTGCCAGGACAACAAGTGCACACAGGGGGGCAATCTCTGTCTTCCAGCAGTGAGCCATATGTGAAAGGGACTTTTTCATCCCCAGCTGACAGCTTGGGATGGCTTTTCCCCGTCAGCCCTGTGCTGGGGTTGAGTCGGAAATGCCACTGGCTGGGTGTAATTGCTCCTGGCTGGAGTTACAGTCTCGGGCTCATGAAACCCATGTTCCAGCAGAAAATCCTTTAATTTCTGTGAATTAGGGGAAACCTGAGCAGCAAACTCTAACAATGTGTTTCATTTAATTCCTAAGCCCGGAGCATTCCTGGGTTATTTTATCCACTAGGTTCCCTATCTTCCCCCCTCAGACATAATGCAGTGGTTAGTTCCCCTTCCCTTGCAGTCAATGCCCCGTATCACCCCACAGTCTAACCATTTTGGCTAATTATCCTGCATTAATTATCCTGCCATGGGTTTCTGGCTGTGTTCTCTTAGTTGTGATGTGCAATTCCTGTGCTGGCTTGTGCTCAGTGACCCAAGGGAAGGGAGCACTGGGCCATGGTGGATCTTCTGGTGTCTGCTAAAGGTTGTGTTGTGTTCACCCCACAAGCTTTGGCTCCAGAGCAGCCCTGACATTACTTGCTTTTACAAAACTGCTGATCTCCACAAAACTTGCAAATGTGGCTAGGCTGCAACTGGCAGAGGGGCTCAAAAACTCCTTGGGAGAGACTGAAAGGCAGTGCAGTTGTTTACACCCAGTTTCTTTAGGAAACACAGCTAAAAATGGCAGCACCTCTCTCCTGCAGGGCTGAGAACGAGGTGCAGTTCATCCTGGAAAGCTGCCTGACTCCCTGTGTGGCTGTGACAGTTATTTCTAGCAGGCAGGCAGGGGTAGCCCCCAGAACAGGCATGCCCGGGCTCTTGTGCCATTGAGGATGATTGAATGTCTTTCCTGCTTGCTGGAGGGCAGATGCTGATGTGAGAGCAGGCGGAGCTCCAGCGCTGCCAAATGCACTTTAATTTCCTCCTGCTCTCGAGAGGGTCAAAGCCACTGGAAAACCCAGAGAGGAGTGCCAAGGCTTAACTAGATGCTAATATCCTTGGCTGTGCTGCTAATGAATTACATACATGTGGGCAAGTTATTTTGCTTCTTGGTGCATTAGTTTCCTCTCATGGATTAAACACAGTTAATGAATCTGGCCTCTCTCACGGACAGTGCTGGAATCTGCACATGGAGTGTGCTGTGGCAAGGGTTGTGTCCTTACCTCAGCACTGTTAAGCAGGATCCCACCCCCCTCCTGGCAAATCCTTCCCATCCCACATGGGAAAGCATCAGTTCCCTAGGGCAAGAGGTCCCCTGTTCCCTGCACTGTGCTGTCTAATTACAGAGTAAGGCACTCCTGAAGCACAGTAAGGAGTGCCCTGCTTGTAATATGAGCAAGTAAAGCTGCAGGAAGCAATATTCTGAGGGATATTAATTAGTGTCCCAGCCAGGAAAATCCCTACAGTAGCTCTGCAGGCTTCTCTGAGCTTATGTGGCTTTGGCTGCTGGTCTAGGTTGTGCCTACAAATAAGGCAGGCAGGTCATGGGGGCAGGATTTTGTATAAAATTGGGGGGAACAGGGGTCTTGGGAGCTGGAAAAGTATGGTGACAGAATTGGGGTGTTCTTAAGAAAGGTCTGGTGCTGTACCCCAAATCTCCCATGGGGAACAACACACAGTCAGTGCTTTGTAGGATCAGGGAGGACCCTAACCAGGGCCTTTCCTTTTTTCTCTCCACCTTTGTATCCTTCAGCTTTGTCCATAGGCGGCGTTCCCATCAGCTCCTTGGGTGGTGAGGAGCTCTCCTGGTGCTGGTTCCACTGTGAGTTGTCCTGCAGCCCTTTTAGCCAGCATGGTGCTACCAGCAGGTGGGGTCATTAATGTCCCCTGACACTCAGAGGGCCCTGGGAAGGGGTGTGGACCTTAAGGTGTTGTGGTAGCACTTAGTGTGAAGCAGGGCTGGATGCTGCCCTGCTTTGTGAGGAGAAGTGTTGGCTGTTGCCCAGAGGGCTACAAAGATGCCATGATACAGAGATCTGTGGCCTGCTGGTTGTGTGCAGGAGAGAGGAAGGAAGAAAGGGCCATATCAGGTGGAGAGGGTGAGTTCCTACAGGCTTCCCCAATTCTGCTCCATTGGGGTATTGTGCATGTGGGGCTCAGGTAGTGGCTCCAACCTGGCCACCCAGTGTTTGAAGTGGCAGCAGCCCTGGATTCTGAGCTGTTGACACAGTTCCTTGCTGGACTTGTGCTTTGCTGTCTCACTGGTGTTGCAGATTCTTGAAATTCTGGAGAAGCAAGTGGGTTTGTCATGCTGAAATCTCAGTCTGCCCTGTCTGCCTTCCATAGCAGACTGCCTGGGAACCAGTGGTAGGAAGTCTTACCATGAGCTTCTTGCTGAATCTCCAAGGACATTGGCTTATTTTGCATCCTTTTATTCACAACTTGGTGATCCCTGTTACGCTCAGGAACATCCAGCACACAGAGCCACGGGAGGGCAGGAGCTGCAGCGAACAGCAGGACGAAATTGGACCAGGAAGGAGGAATTGATACCAGAACACATTCAGAGAATTCAGGTGCTGACTTTCAGGTGTTGCAAGCACCTGCAAGAACACTTGGCCAGGAGTCAAAGGCACTGCCTGGTAGGAAATCTCCATGGGCAGCAGGAGCAGGTGTTTCAGTGGCTCCTTTTCCTCTCTCCACACTGCAGTGCTTGCTCTTGCACTGATGCTACCCAGATCTCCCTTACCCAAAACATCATTTTTTCTCCTAACTGAGCTGTTTTCAGTAAATGAGCAGGACCTTTCCCCAGAAGCCAGCACTGGTATGGCAGTGCTGGAATATCTTGAGCTTGTGCTGTTCCATTATTGGATGCACAGTCCACGTTACACTACAATAGCAATGTCCTTCCTTGTTACCTCATCCCCTTCCTCCCCCCAAACCCCCACCTCAGACCCAGGGTAGGCTCTGAGGAGCATTTCCTCACCTTTTTTGGCATGGCAGCACTTCCTCCCACGCACTGTGGCTGCAGACCTGCCCAGGCAGTGTTGTGGTACCTCAGAGCAGTGTGGGTTTCCCTTGATTTCATCAGCCTTTGGGCTTTCTGCAGTTGTAACAGAACTCAGGGAGCGTGGCAGCCCTGCTCCCACGGTGCAGAGTGGAGGGGTCAGCATATCCCACAGCACTGTTAGCTGAGATGCTGCTAATGAATGTGTGCATTTAGTGAAATAAGAAGTATTTGGTTTCTCCATCATCACATCAGTTGGCTCAAAGCCTCCAGCAGCCAAAGCTGACACAGTTTGCCTTTACACCAGGAGTGCAGCTGATCAGTGACTGTTTCCTGGCTCATGGATGGTGATTTATCTGCAGTGCACTCACAGCTTCCCAAACTTGATTGCTTGCAAATACATCAAGTGCTTATCTGTTTCTCTCTGCAAATCTCAAGGGCTCTTCTCACTTCTGTTGTGGTTTAACCCAGCAGACAATTAATCACCACACAGCTCCTCAACTCACTCCATCCTCCCCCAGGGGAATGGGGGAGACAGTTGGAAGAAAAAAAGTAAAAATTGTGGGTTAAAATAAAGACAATTTAACAAGACAGAGAAGGGAAGGAAAATAATAATGCTGATGATAATTGAAACGTACAAAACAAGTGCTGCACTAAGCAATTGCTCACACCCACTGACCAAAGCCCAGCCATTCCCAAGCAGCAGCACCCAGTCAGTTTTCCCCCTGGTTTTGCTACTGATCATGGTATCCTGTGGTCTGGAGTATTCCTTGGGTCATTTGGGGTCAGGTGTCCCAGCTGTGCCCCCTCTCAGCTTCTTGTGCCCTCCAGCCTTGTCACTGCTGGGGTGGGGTGAGGAGCAGAAAAGGCTTCACTTAGTGTAAACACTGCTCAGCAACAACTAAAACATCCCTGTGTTATCAGCATTATTCTCATCCTAAATCCAAAATGCAGCACTGTACCAGCTACTAGGAAGGAAATTATCTCCATCCCACCTGAAAGCAGGACAACTTCATACAGGGTCTAACTCATGAATGACTTGGATTTGAGTCTCACAATTAGGAAAGAAGAGTGAAGGATTTCTCTGCCAATTTTTCAAAGCATGGTTACCAGTGGTCCCCTTCCCAGGGCAGCTCTGGGTTTGCTTTCTCCAGCCTCAGGTGTAGTGACCCTGTGTTCCAGCCCATTGGAAGGATTCCCTGCCCCCACCTGTTTTCCTGGTACAGCACAAGGTTCAGCTTTGTGCTTTCTTTTATTTTTACCTTCCATGGGGAAGTGAAAGTGCCCAAGGTGCTGCTTCATCTCAGGGCATGACAAAAAACCACAAACTTCTGTATCAGTCACAGGCTGGGGTGGAGAGGGTGCCCAGGCTCAGTGGGGTCTTGGCTTCTCAGGAGGAAATGAAGGAAGGTCCAATGTCTCTGATTTTTTGGGAGCAGTTCTATCAAGTTCCTGGTCCTCAAATATCCTTCATGTCTGCAGCTGGAGAACAAGGAGTCCTGCTCCTTGCCATCTTCTGAAGAGGATCATAAGGGCAGAGATGAAGCAAAAAGATGAGATAAAGAAGTAGAGAAATAACTGAGGAAGAGCTGTGACAAAGAGGGTGAATCAGGAAAGAAAGAGAGTCATAAAGACATCTGATTTACAGGCATTTGAAATCACGGGGAAGATTTCCCCTGTGTTTGGTGGGTTTGAATTGTAGCCAGAATAGTCTGTTGCATCATTTGAAGGCATTGCAAAATTTGGGGCAGCAGAAGGGAAAGCACAGCCTTTGAAAGGGGCAGGAGGGAAACCTCTGTGGTCCAGAGAGCTTTATAAGGGTCTGGGGGTGCTGATCTCACTTGGCCAGGCTGCCAGAGCTGCAGCAAGCCCTCTGTCCTGCCCAGGGTTCTTCAGGGAGGCCAGCACACATGTGGGAACCTGTTCCAAACTGTGGCAGGTAGGAGAGGGGACAGGGGGGGTGGAAAACAGCCACGTGTCATTCAAAAATCTTTTCAGCCCTGGTCATTGTCATGGGAATGTGAACAAAGATTTTAGCAAGACTGAAAGGAGGGACCTCTGTGCTACCTTTTTGGGCAGGGCAGCTCTTGCATCCCAGCTGGGCAGAAGAAGTGGGTGAAATTTTGGCTCTTGACCACCTTAGTCTCTGAATTCCTAAGCAGCTGGCCAGGTTTTTGTAATTTTGGGAAGTCCTTTGAGATTGTTGTCTGAATGCACCATGTATTAACTGCTGCTGAGGTGCATGAGCCTCATTCATCCCAGGCACATGGGCCACCTGAGACAAAGTCCACAGGTGGCTTCTCTGTGCCAGCATTTGGATTTCAAGTGTTCCTGCTCTACTAATGTGGATCCAGCTTGGTTTCTTCTCTAGTAACCCCCCATCAGCATTGATGCTGCTGCTTCTCTTTCCTCCCTAACTCCTGCTGCCAGCTAATAGCATAACCCTGGCTGCCCATGTATCCCAAAGTTGAAGTACAGCTGCCAGCACTGCCAAAATAAGTAAGTGAGGAACCTGAAAGGCATATTTGGTGTCCATCTTCTCTTGATTTCCAAATGAAAACAGGCCAAGCTCTTCTAGGTCTCCTTCACCCTTTCTTCCCTCATCCCCACATCCCCCTTGGATGTGTGGTGCAGGTTGGCTGCTCACAGGAAGCTCTGTAGGGGTGGCAAGAGCAGGAAGAGTGGGTGAGATAGGAGAAGATGGGGCTGGAAGCAGCTACATACAGCATAGCTCTAAGGCCTGCCCCTTGCAGGTAAGTAAATGTAGGAGGGAGCTCTGGCAAGGACACAGCTCCTTAAGAACAGCTGCTGGACCAGGGGGAGAAGGGTGCCAGGGTGAGGGTCCCAGCTGGGGCTCATCTGAGCAATCAACCCCTGTTAATATATCCAGGGCCCTCAGGAGGGAGCAGTGTATTGCTGAATTGTCTTTGTTTTGTTTGTCTCTGATCCTCCCTGTTAAAGTTATCTCTTTTTTCCTCTCTAGTGCCCAGGCCCTGCCTGTCAAGATGGCCAAACCCAGCAGGGTGAGCCAGGCCCTGGCAGGTAAGAACTCCCCTGTGCTTTATTTGCTCAAACCTTAGGAGTAGGTGAATGAGAGGTTTGCCTTTGTGTAGCACTTACTTTCCATTTTTAACTTTTGGAAAGAGTCAGAAACATTGCTGGTATTTAAGGTTTTAAACCCAAAGATTTTCCAGAAAAGCAAAGAGAGTGAATTTGGGGTAGAATGGGATATACAAACCTTACTAACTGTTTTTCTTATCCTGAGTCTTTCAAAATAAGTGGGATTATTTGAGGCATGGCTATTCATCTTCTTCTGTACATGTGGATGAGCAAGTAGCAAAGGAAAGGGCATGTGGATCAAGCTCAGTGCTAGGTGTTATTTTCTGCTTTTTTTAAACTCAAAGGAGAGGAGTGGTGTGAGATTGTGTGGGTTTTAATATGATTTTTTTACAATGTGGTTTTATTTAAAAAGCTCAGGTCGTCTTTAGCTTAAAGAGGATTGTGATGCCTTGTCTTGGGAAAGGGGAGACAGAAGTTGAATCAGACATTGTCTCTTGGTGCAGCAGAATACAGATTTGCTTGTTATGCAGACCTGTGAACACAGTACTGAATACACTGAGGAGCATGTCTGGGAGGGATGAAAGTGCCAGTTTTCAATGCTCCTTTTCAGAGTTGATTTGCCCGTTAAAGTTGAAATGGCATTGCCTTGAAAATGACAATTTGTGCTGTCAGCTTCTGGTGAAGTTGCTGTGCCCAAAGCCGGGGTACCTCTGCTGTGTTTTGGCTCAGCCAGTGCCAAACCAATGACCCTGGTGTGGTGGTACTGAGGGATTTGGGTGCTCTGGTACCAGCTGTGCTCTCAAAGCTCTATCATTACCTGGTAGAGGAGTGCTGAACATGTGATATCTGCTATTTTCTGGAGTTTGCTCTGTTTCAGACATTACAGAGTGTCTGTTAACCCTCTCCTTCCTCTGTCTCTTGTCCATGCATGGTCTCTGCAGGTTATTAGCTGCTGAGACACCAAACTTTGCTCCTGAGCGAGCAGAGGCAATTACACTCTTGTTTTTCAAGACAATGGTTCCCACCTTATTCTAGGAAAGGTGTTTGGTCTCTTCTTGAGTGCCAGGTTTTACCCTGGCTGAAAAGGGTCCCCAGGATTGATGTTTCCCTTCATCTAATGTTGGCACCATCATGAGAACTGCCTTGCACGTGTCTGTAGCCAGACTGGCACTGCATGAAGACTAACACAGGTGTCCTCTGACAGCATGCAGCCCATCTGTCTCCTCCTTAGCAAATCACTGTGGAAACGAGGTGTGAAGTCAAGCTCAGACCTCGTCTGGGTGGGTGACCTGAGCAGAGCTCCCCTTGCTTATAACAGCTCTGCTTTTCATGCCCTGGCTGTTAGCACTGACTGTGTAATTAGGTATTTAATCACATAAAGGTAAATAAAGCACAGAGCTGGAGAGCCCTGGTGAGTCCAGGCTGTGTTGATGTTGTTACCTGTGATCTCATTCTCCATGTACAGGAGGTGAATGTGTGCAGTCTGTTCATGCCTTGTGGTGCCACGTTTAGATAGAAGAGGCAGCAGGAAGTCCCAATAGAATAAACCATTTTTCAGCATTTAATACAATAGAATGGTTAAAATTGTAATTGATATCTCTGTTGTTGCAGTCTGGGGGTGTAAAAGAAGGGATAATTACTCATTTTCATATTCTTTACTGCTCCCTGAGGCAGCCAGCATGAGGCAAATTGGAATGTAGGGAAGTGCAGAAGCAGCTCCCTGGGGCCAGGATCTCTTTCAGATCCAGATCTTCACACAGCTTTGGGTGCTGTGCTGCCTGCTGCCAAGTGTCCCACACCTCAGAGGTGCAAGGGAGGAGGGAAATCTGAATTTGAGTCCTCAAAGTCACATAGAAGCAGAGGAAAGATTAATACAAGTTAATTAGGGAGTGGAAGGAAAATAAATCTCTGGGGGTATTTCTGGTGAAAAGCAAGCAATGGAGTTCTGGTAAAAAGGAAAAGTTTTGCTGAAATATTAATTGGCTGAGTCTTTAGGGACAGCTTCTTCCCCTCTATGCTCTGCTCTCTCTTTTTAGAACCTCTTCTGGGAAGTGGCATTTTGTTCATAATTAAAATCCTGCTGATGGTGTCCAAGTTACTCATTACTCAGGTTATTCTCTAACACAGGCTGGGCTCCTTTTGTTTTTCCAGTCCCCACTGCATGACTGCTTCCTACAACATCAGTGGAGAAGGCTGGGGGGACAGTGTTGTGAGAGGGGAGAAGTCTCAGATGTAAATGGAGCAGACTTCATTTTGGGAAATGTCTCTTGGTCTCCATCCCCTGGTGTCTCAGCAGCTTTGGCTCTGGTTTGAAGCTGGACAGATACAACCCCTGAATCTCTTGTGTGATGTTGAGAAATGTTGCAGGTGCATCTCTTGGATGGAGAGGGAACTTCTGGTGGCTAAACAGGAGATGGGGAATCCTGTGAATCTGAATTAGAAGCTGGGTTTTGTTTGTGTGATGGGTGCTTGGGGATTTGTAACACTGTCAACCCCACATCTTCTCAAAGCACCTCTTGGGATCCCAGAAATCATGAAGCTGACTTTAAAACCATGTTTTGTACAAAAAAGTATATTTCTTTTCCTTGCTTTCTGCTATTTTAATACTTCAAAGTGCATGTGGAAACTTGTCTTTTACGCTTTTTCTTTTCCCTCAAGTACAGTGAAATGCCAAACAGGTCTAAGCAAACTGTTTAACCACAGTGTTGGAGTTTAAGGATCAGCTGGACTAACATTTCCTGGGAATAATGGAGTTTAGCTGCTATGCCTTGGGACTGAGGGATGGCATGGCTCTCATATAAAGGCCCTTCTAATACTGTGTTTAAGATGAAGTCTGAAAAGGAGCTTTTTGCTAAATAAAACTGGGTGTTTCTTGTTTGCATGATTCCAGGAGCTGGTGCATTTGGGGATGTACTAACCATACTGATTTTGCTGGTGGATATAATTGTACAAATTAGCAGTGCTTTTCTGAGATCTCACATTATCTGAAGGTAAACTCTGCCCTGTGCAGATCCAGGTCAGTGACCACAGCTGGTGACCAGAGGGGTGTGTTGGGTTGTATGTGAGTGGCTGTATGACCAACACTCATTACATAATGTCAGGGTGTTTTTCCTGTGCTCAGCTTCTGCACAGGATGTTACAAAAAGTCCTTTATTTACACAGCAGGCTGAAAAAAGTTGATGGATGTTGTCATAGCTCCAGTGAAAATAATTTTATCCCAAGGAGCCACTAATGTTGTATTTCTGGCCAAATAAAGAGACTTTGAGCAAGAGAGAAAAGCCAGTTCTGCACATGGTTGTTGCACACATAGAATCAGATCAGATCCCAAAGGGTTCCTTGCAAGGCTTTCTGTCTCCTCCCTCCTGCAGTCCTTGCAAGGAGGAAGCCCAGAGCCCAATGGAAAGTGTGAACATAGAAAATAATATTTTTCAAGCTCCTGGACTAGCTGGTGAGCAGCAGAAACTCTCACAGGAATGTATCCAAAGCAGTCTTGGTCTGGGCAAACTTGTCGTGTTGCAACTTGCATTCAGGTGAGAATTTATCCAGGTCCAGGGCTACACTTGCTCCTGGTGTAACTCCACAGATGCCTGGAACAGGTTCTGACTTGAAATTGTTGTGTCTGCACCAACTATGAGAATTGGAGACTCAATCTGCAGATGTGATGTGTGTCTGTGTTGTTTTGGCACCTTGTAGGAAAGGTGCCACACTGCCACCTAAGGCCTGGGTCAAGGATGTCCCTTCCTGGGGACTGCAGCCACCAAACTTGGGGGAGGGTTGATAATGCTGATATTTCCAGTATTGTATTTGTCCTTTAAAGGCAGCGTTGCTACTGGGGGTTGACATGAGGCAGCAGAGCAATGTAACACCAGAACCTTTCTGAATGCTCTCTTGACTTGAATCTGCAGAAGATGATTCGTTGCATGTAGCTCCTAAGGCAGCAGAAGGTTAAAAATTGACCAAGAAGAGGTAATTTCCCACTTACACCTTTTCTTGACCAATGTAAGATAGGAGAACATTGAGTTGGGGTAATTCTCCTGGTCCCATGTTTGCCCTGTGCTTGTATGTCTGTGTGGAGTTGTAGATGGGTATGCAGCTCAGAAAAACAAAAGGAAGTTTGTGGAACAAATGGTGGCTTTTTGATTGGTGGGTGGTTTGTTTTTGGGTTTTGTTGTTGTTTTTGGTGGTTTTTTGTTTGTTTGTTTTGTGATGATTCATGATGCTGGCAGGCAGTTTTGGACGTGTTATTCCAGGTACTAGGGGGGCTGTGTTATAGAATAGCTGAACTCACCTGAAGTTTTGTGGCTCCTGCTTTTTGCCTGGTCTGAATTTTGTTGCCCGCTGCCATTGAGGGTTTGAAGCCAGTTGTTCAGCCTGTGCTTCTGTTCTCTCTTTTTTTCTGGGCTCTGCCTGCTAATGTTAGCAAGGCAGTATTGATCTCTTCAGAAGAACACATTAATTTTGCATTTGCCTATCACACAGCTGTGCGTGGGTGGTGATAATCCCTGTTAGTCTTTGGACTTGCTTTTCAAATGTCAGTCTGTGCCATGAGTGCTATTGCACTGCTTAGAAACAGCTTTTTTAGAGACAATTTGCCTGTTCCTTTTCTGCACCAGTTCTAGGAATAGTATTGTGCAGCCTCAGTGGGGTCAGACTGAGATGATTTCCCCAGCTGTGGTGGGACATCTTCCCTGTCTCTCAAGAAAATTGTTCCTCCAGCCTCTCTAGTCAGAGTTGCTGCTGCTCTTCTTGGAATGGCTCTCACTGTTCCCTGCTGGAAGGGGAAAGGGCCTGAAAGGTGCAGGGAGCAGCTTTGGTGCTGCTGCTGGGCTTTGAGTCTCAGCTGCACTCACAAAAAAAACAAGTAGCTTTTGTTCTGGGGACATTTAAGCTCTTCCTTAAGGCTCCCTGGGAGCAGTGGACTGCTGGTTTTGATGGGCTGAGAGCTTGCAATAGGCTTGTGGCCTTTAGTCAGGACTTACAGTGAGTTACTTTGGTGGTGAAATTTCTGAACCTGGTGAGCTCTCCTTGGCTGTGCCTGGTGCTGCCAGTAGGGCAAGGGGTACTAACCTAGCCTTTGTATGCTTTGGGGGTCCTCCTCTGGCCCTGCAGCTCCTGGGAACTGGGTGAACTCTAGATCTCAGATCTAGATCCCCTTTGAGGGTGATCCATTGCTGCCTGGTTACCTATTTCCATTTGGAAGTGCATTTCACCATCCATTGGGTAGCCTGGTCTTGTGGTCAGCCCAGCTCTTCCAAAAGTTCTTGGGTAACCCTGGGGAAACTCTTTCCTCCATCTCTGTCACATTCCTTCTCTGGTGAAACCCCTTCTGTCTGTCTTTTGGCCCTTAGATGGGAAAGTTTTACTAAAAGCATTCAACTGTGGCTGTCAAGAAAGAAGTTGTACAGCTTCTGGAATATCTGTGCTCAGACCTTAGGAAAAGAAGGTACAAATTGTGGTCAGCACTGTGTAGGAATAATTCTGCTTGTGGGGCACTGACAGAGGCTTTGCACAGGGGATTTTTAGTCACAGGACACACGTTCTTGACTGGTTGCATATTTGAGGCAGAAAATAGTCTCACCACTTGCACACAAAGCTGATACTTCCCATCATAACTCAATTTTCAATGATGTGTGGGCAAGGTGCCTCACTTTTGTCCTGAACAAATGTGCTCTAGAATATTCCTTTCCCCATATGACTGAATAGAGGCTTGCAAAAATAAGAGGCTTGGAAGTCTCAGCTTTGGCCATGCATTACTGAGCAGGAATGTCTGCAGCATTAGGATGTGGTTTGCGTGGTCTGCCTTCAGAGGGGATTTCTGGGGAAATGCTGGGTTTTCGGTTTTCTGTTGTTGCTTTGCAACTATAAGCATTTTTTCTTATTTCTGGTGCTGGGTGTTGCAGGTGGGAAGTTGCTCTTGGGAAAGCAAAAGCAGGTGTTCTCTTGGATGTAAGTGTGAGAGCAGTATGTTACCTAGAAAATGTTATGATTTGTAACCAGCCTGGATTTCACAGGCAAACATCATCACAGATCAGTATGATCAGTCCTGTAGCTCTCTGTGCCAATTTTACCTTCAGGGAATGGCTGTCTTTTTAATGATTCATTAGTTTTATCAAACTGCATCCCATGGATACAGCTGGCTGGGATGGGGGAGGATGAGGATTGCATTGCTGCTGGGAGTGAGGGAAAACCAGAGTGCCAGGGAGGAGAGGTTGTGGCGTGGGTGGGGGGCTGTGTGGGGCAGCTCAGCCCTGGTGTTTGAAGGCAGCTCAGCTGCACTCTGGGGATTAGTTCAGTGTGACACTGTTGAAATGTGTGGCTTTAGGGGGAGCAGCTGAGCAGGACCTTTAGGGGTTGTGGGTGATGCCCTTCACCCTTCAGGGCTGCTTCCAGGGCTCCAGTCAGCAGGAGAAGTCAGTGCCTGAGGAGCCCTGAAGCCCAAAGAGGAAGGTCCTCTTTACACACCAGCACAAAGGGTCACAGACAAGACATGTACCCTCATTTCCCTCTGTTAATTTGCTGCCTGGGCTCCTCCCTCTGAAAACCTCCAGATCCTCTCATTGTGCCAACTCCAACCCTGTTACCTCTCGGACGTTTTGTGCCCTCAGAACTAAGGGCTTGGGTTTTATTTTCTTTTACTTTTATTTTGATTTTCTTTGAAAGGTTAAAGTTTTTTTTTTTTTTAATGAATGTGTTTCCCCATTGTTTCCTTCCTGCATGTTGACCTCGTACCCACTGTAGGCATGACAGCTATTCTGATGTCAGCCGCCGGACTGCCCGTGCACCTCACCCGTGTGCCGCAAGCTGCCAGCACCCATAAGGCCACTAAAAAACACAGCTCAGTTAAGGAGGGGAGGAAAGTGTCCAAGAAAGGTAGTTCCTGCTCAAAACTCTGATATTTGCTTCCATCTCTTTATCTCTCTGCACCCCTCTTTTCCTCTTGTCTCTCCCCCCCCACCCTCTTGGCTCTTCTGGTTTGACTGACGATGTTCATCCCAGCAAGGGGAGAAGCAGGGCACGTCTCCCCTGACCTGCAGCATCTCTGACAGGCTCTAAAATAACATGGTAAAGTAGGTGTGGTCCTGTGGTAGGTCAGCTTGTTTCCACACAAAATTAAATCTGGAACAGATCTGTGCTCTGCCTGTCAGACTCCACCAGCCTCCCCTGTGATGATCTTGCTACACCCTCCTGGGGAGTGTCCACATACCAGGACCTTCTGAGTTGGTGGGAGGGGTTTGAGAGCTGAAGAACCATTAAGAACAACATCAAATCCATATATGCTCTGCAGGGAAGATTTGCTTGTGAGCCATGCTTGTCATGATTGAGTCATGGGATGACAAGCATCTCCCAGACAAGCAGGCTCCTGAGTCATGCAGGGCTTTTGAGGTCAAATTGCAGAGGTTTTGTTCTCTCCACCTCAGTCTGGGGTCAAAGGGAGTGAAGTGGAGCGCTCTCAGGTGGACGTGCACTGGCAGGAAGGGATGGATTACCTCAGCTCTCTTCCTGAGTGCAGCCCTCTCCAGAGTAGGGCTTTCATTTCTTCTCTTTGTGTCTCACTGGCACCCCTCACCTTCACAGAGCCTGTGGCTCCCAGCTGAGAGCCTGGATCCCATCCATGTGTGGCAGCCCTGGGACTCTGCAGGGGTAGGTGTGAATCCAGCTTGGTGTAGCTGTAGAGGTTGTTTGCCAGCCTTAGCACAGGGGTGTCAACCACCACCTAACCTACAGCATCTCCCCGTTTGGAAAAGCCAAGTGGAGACTGGAGATATTCAACACAGATCTCTACATTTAAGAAAGGAAAGAGCCCAGAGGTGGAGAGGAAGAGGCATCTGCCTGTCTAGGGAGGGTTTTTTGTACCTTTTTATCTCTCTTTGGAGTCCATGAGGTCTAAAGCTGTCTGAAGGAGGCAGGAAGGAAAACAAATGAAATGAAGAGGGAGGTATTTTATGGAAATGCATTATGGAGAGAGCTGTGAGAAGGAGTGAGAAAGCAAATGTGGAGTAGGATGTGTGATCAAGGGGGAGGAGAAAGCAGGGGCGGCAGGAGAAGCAGCAAAGAACAGGAGGAGCAAAGGAAAATGGGAGGTGGAGGAGAAGAGCTGAGCAGAGGTGGGTGGCAGAGGGGCTGGATGAGGATCCTGCTCCCTGGAGCCAGCTGGCAGTGTGGTGGGGTTGTGTGGCTCCTGGAGCTTCAGTCCTGGCATGGGCAGCATGCAAGGGCAGGAGTGAGGGCTGGGTGGTGGGCATGCCCTGGAAACAGTGCCAGAAAGGAGCTGAGGGTGAGTCCAGGCCCTCCCACAGAAGGCTTGCCCTGGTTGCTGGAGAAGCCCAAAACAAGGGCCAGGCCTGCAGTGATGTTGGTCAGCTGCTGCTGCTTAGTGACATGAAACAGCTGTATTTAGGTCAGGGTGGCCACAGCCACAGCCTGGCTGGCTGCTGCCTTTTCCTCTGTGAGGTCTGTTGGTCCAGGTGCTGCTCTGCTCCCAGCATCTGCCCCTCCCTGGCACCATGTGAGCAGCCAGGATGCTGCAAGGGTGGAGTGTTAACAGGAGGATGTCTTGTGACTTCTGAGCTGGGTGGGGAGAGCAGCAATGCAGGGCATGGGAAGGGGAGTGGGAAGGGTGGGACATGGGCTGGGAGGTGAGAGCAGCACACCCGTACAGATTCAGTGGCTGTATCTGTACACCCTGTCAGCATCACTTCAGCTCCTCAGCGCTGGCTCAGCCCCAGGGCGGGCTGCCACCTCCCTGCCGGCTCTGCAGTGCCACCTGCTGAGGCTGGGACACCTCCGGAGGAGCAGAGAGACGCACCAGCAGGAGGGATGGAATGGGAAAGGGGCATAAAGCATCTCCTTCTCCCATCCAGCATGGCAGGATTTGTCCCAGCTGTCCTCATCCTGCCCAGGATGTGCTGCAGAGGAGACTTGCATGTCAGCCCTTTCCCATGCTGACCCTTGAGAAGGGGAGCCTTTCAGTGGTTTAGGTTGTTAAATCCCCCCTCTTATTTTAAAAAGAAGGATTCCAGTTGGTGGGGGCTGGGACACCAGTCCTGTGGAGTGCTTCACTTCTGGGTTGAAGAATGTGTTCAGTTCCTTCTAGGAACAAGCTGTGTTTGTGCAAAACCCCTCAGGGCTTAGGAACATTATTCTGCAGTGCAGGTATTGAGCCTGACTTCTGGCCAGACTGTTCTCTTTCCCTTCACAGACCCTGATGCTGCCAACAGACAGAGATGAGCTCGTCTTGTGCCCTGAATTTCTGCATCGTGTGTTCTTGGCCACATCCCTTTGGGATTTTCCATCATGGAGAGCTCAAGCAAGAGCTCTGCATCCAGGACTAGACCCAGCATTGCACTGACCATAACCAGCTGGTGGTGGGTGCAGTGTGCCCCTCCTGAGCCCCTTTTCCCTCCTGCTGCTGCCAGCCCTGGTCCAGCACTGCTGGATTTGCAGCTGGCTCGGTGAATAGCTGGGGTGTGTTAAACAGAGGCACTAATTAGTCAGGACTCGTTAGCATTGTTGCTGCTGTGGCAGGGATGTCTCTGGCACAGCTGGGTGCTGCAGGGCCTGGGTAAGCCGTGGTCTTTGGGCAGGCTCTGTGCTCTCCCTGTTGGCACAGGGCCTGGCAGCCTCTGCCATCCCCGTGGATCGGTGCTGCCTGCGGATGCTGCAGCCGCTCGCTGCCCCGTGCCAGCATGACACCTGACTGCCGTCTGGAAGGCAGGAAGGCAAGTGGCTTGTGCTGCTCTCTCCATGCAGCTGGCCACCACAGGGCTCCCCAGCCTTTCCAAGGACCTCCAGGGACTGCTTGGGTCTGCTGTGTCACTTGTTACCCACTTCCACCTGGCGAGGAGGTTTCCCTGCACACCCATCCTCTCTGGGATGGGCAGTCACTGCAGGTGCTGCAGTGAGGAAGGAGAGAAGCACACTCATCCTTCCTTCCCATCTACCTGCAGCTGGATGTACAGACTGTGCCAGTGCCTGTGGGATGGGTGGGACTGGGGAGCCCCTCAGAGTTGGGAGATTTTGCTGTTCCTGTGGGGAAGCATCTGCTGGAGGAGACAGGCTGCAGAAACAGGGATGCTCTGACAGGAGCAGCCTGGTCACTGGATTATCCTGCTGAAATGCTGAATGTGGAGAAATCTATAGGTACAGCCTTTGCAAGTCCAGGGAACAGAGGTGTTGGGAGCTGTGTGACTGTCCCTGACAATAACTAGGAACAACCAATGGTCTGGACTGCAGAGGGTATCAAAAAAAGGTCTGCTGGAAACCATATGGCTCATTTTGGGCTACAGAAGGAGACGTTACTGGTGCAAGCATTTGGTTGCCATGCAAGGATTCAAAACACATCTGTTAAATGTTGCCTATGGAAAGCCCTTGCAGCAGCAAGCAGCTTATTATCTACAGGGAGGAAGGGGAAGCATTAAAAACAATTTGATATTCCTCTCTTTGTAAATGAAAGAATGGTAAACATTCTTTGGCATCCTGGATAAATCCATAGCACAGCTCTGGGCCAGCTGGTGATAAACTGCACCGCTCGATTCTTCCAGTCCATTTTCATTCCACTATTGAATCCAGAACACTCTGGGGACTGACCAGGCTTTGATGATCCCAGAGGATGGCTAGAACAAAGATTTGGAGGCAAACACTTTTATGGAGTAAACAGCCCTGTGAGGAAGTGATTCACTTGCTGGAGCATACGTGGCTCGTGCCATGGTCCCAGCTGCCTCCAGGCTCCCCCTGTGCTGCTGGGATGTGGCCAGCCAGATATGCTGGTCTGCCCAAGGAAGGCCATGTGGGCTTTGCTGCCCTTCCTGAAAAAGAGTTCTCAGCATCAAAAGTCCCTTCTTTGGGAGTGGACTTTGAAATCCTTGCAGCTGGGAATGGATTTTTCTAAAGTGTCAGGGCTCCCTGGCCCTTTCTCCCTCCAGGCAGCTTTGGTGGCTCTAAATGCATTAGAGCATTGTCACAGCAGAGTGACAGGGACAGATTGCAGATGCCACAGTGCAAATCCATCAGGCATGGGTTTCCTCAGGGTAGCTGAGGACTGCATCACCTTCTGCCTGTTTGGTTCCCCCAGCTCCATCCTAATGCCAGCTGGTGAAGTGGTGTAATGCCCAAAATCCCAGGGACTCTCCTGTCTTGCTGTTACCCAGCTCTGCACCTGAACTTCTGTCTCCTTTCATTGATTTCATTTGAATGAACCTGGCCAGTTCTTGGGTGAGTTATCTCTTTGTTCTTTGGAGCCGCTCCAGAGAAGAAAAGTCACAAGGGATTCTGTGGAAGGAGCATCCCCCAGCACCCTGAACAAGCTGAACTGCTCTAAAGCTGCTCAGATCTGCTGTGCAGGTGGGAGCAGGTGAGCCGAGCCAAGTGCTGGGCAGGTGGTGCTGCTGGTGTAACACACCCTCCCTGCTCCCTTCCCTTGCTGTCTTCAGCTTGGCTGTGCATTTTTTTGGCTTTGCTTCCTCCAGCCCAAAGCCAGAGGAGACGAGAAGGTCACTTCAGAAAGAGCCACCTGGAAAATGCAGACTGGGTGGAGAAGGACTTGGTGGTCTGTCTGTCTGTCTGTCTGGCAGCACAGGATCCACAGGGATGAGAACACAGTGATCATCATGGAAGTGGATGCCTTAGGGGGATCGTAGCTAGTCCTGCTCACAGCATTCTTCCTAAAACCTGTGAAGCAGAAGAAACTGAAGCCTCCATCTCCTGTAGGGCCATGAAGGTCTCCAGAGGCTGATTCCAAGTGCCACACGTGGAAAGTGCCACCCTGTGTTTGCCAGCCTGGAGTACAGACGTCACAGAACACTCAGCTGGAGAGTTTTAGGCACAGTGAGCTGGGACAGCTCAGACTGATCACACCCCCTTCAGACTCATTCCTGCCTCTTGAGCCTCTGCATGCAAGCAAGGTCCCAGCAGAGAATTCCTGGACCTGTTTCTCTCCTTTGGAAAAGACAGGACAAGGAGCCACATTCCCTGTGAGATCTGGTGATGAGGCCTTGAAGCAGCTCCTGGCACTGCTGAGCCCTTGGCCTCAGAGATGGAAGCCTGAGGCTTGCCCAGGCTCCTCCCTGTTTCCTGCTCTTGGGACAGTTCTTGGAAATGCTTTTGCAGGGGATTTTCACCCCTGAAGAGGAAAACACCTGCTTCTGTGTTGTTCTTTGGCTTAATGCTTAATCCTGTTGCCACTTATCTGGCTTGGGATCTCCAGAGATTGATCTTCACAGCCCTGCTCTGCCTGAGATGTCAGGCATCCCTCCTGCCCTGTGCTGGCACTTGGGGTGAATGTCCCTGCACCTCCTGGGCTCCTCTTCTTGCTCTGTGTGCTCAGCCATCCCTTCCTCCTGCTACTGCTGCCAGAAATCACGGGTTTCAGGATGGCCAGGAACTCCCTTCTCAAAATAACTCATCTTAATGACTGTGTTTTCATTTAGGAGAGTCCAGCCCACAGTTCCTCAGTCTTCTTAGCTAAAGGATCTTGGTTCTCTGCCTTGTTCTCTTCCATGGTTTTTAGGGAATGAGGGACTTCCACCTGGTAGAGGATCTGTGTCATGCAGGCCCTTGCCTGTTCAGCACCACTTGTGGCATGTGAGCAGTCCTTCCCTTCTGCTTTATGTTTGTCTCCATGAAAAGTGGTTATCCAGAGAATAGCACACCTCCCCCCCACCCCTTCCTGCTTGTGGCAGGTGTGGCTCTTTGGACTGGAATAACAGCTCCAGTGACTGTCTCTTGATGTGCAGCTTTTTGAACCACAGAGCCAATGCTTGTGAACCCTTTGTCTTCCCTGAAAGCCCCAGGGTGGATGGGGACAGCTGAAGATGGGTTGTGCAGGTACAGCTGCAGCTCTGATCCCTGGCTGGTCCACATGATGCTGCTCTCTGTCCTCCTGGGAGCATGGAGTTGGGAGCAACAGAACTCTCCATGCTAAAGCATCCACCTGGACTGGATGGAGATTGGGGAAGGAAGAGCTGTGCCTTGGCCAGCCTGTTTGTCACAGCACTGCCTTCTCCTGATGCCTCCCAGAAGTGGATTCAGGAAGGAAGGATGAGGTTCCCTCAAGCCAAGTGTCTGATCTCTCTTTTGCCTCCTGCCAGGTAGAATAGTAACATTAGCTGTGCAAATGTTTCCTCTCCCAGGCTGGTGGAAAGGAAAGCCTGGCAGCTTCTGTGGCAGGCCTGATGACTGGTAAGGAGCTCCTCTCCTCTCACCCAGGGCCAGGTGCCTTGCAGAGGCATGGGATGCTCCCTGGCTTAAGCCAAGCCTTGCTAGGCAGCTCCAGGAGGATGGGCTGGGAGTTGAGGTGGCAATGGATGCACTCAGTGGTAATTTGCTCTTGGTGCTGTGTGATGTTTGTTGCTTCATCCCATAATACCTCCAGGGACCAGGCTGCTGGGGCTGGTGGCTGCTCAGGTGTCTGTGCCTGGTTGGATGGGACCAGGGATTATATTTGGGAAGATGCAAAGATACTGTCTCATGCTGCAAATAGGCTTCATGTTAAAAGCTGGTTAATTTACACACCTGGTGAGTTGCACTGTGCCTTGCCAAGTGTGAGTGTGTGGAAGCTCAGGACAAAGGCCACTGTTTCATGATAAGGATGTGGAGCTCATTGTGCTGTATTCAAAACCATGCCTGAAGCTCAGAGTGTTGCTGGGTTTCCTTGCTGGGCACCAGCTGGGGTGCTGTGGGAATGCCTTTTCTTTACCTTTGACAGCACAGACTGTGTGATCCTCTGTCCCATCAAGGTTGTTGAGTTTGATCCCAGCTGGCTTCTGATGTTGCACAGAAAGTCCTGCTGGGACATGCCTCGTGTCACTTGGGGTGTGTGAGGAGAGCAGGAGCACACCAGCTACAGGCAGACCTGTGGCACTCACAGCCCTAGTGGGAGCCATGGCTGAAAGCAAAGCCTTTGCTGGGCTTGTAGAGATCTGTTGGAGTGTTCTCTTCTCCCCCTCTAACCCTGACATTCCTCCTTGGCATCCTGGCCAGTGACCTGCTTGTCTGCCTTCTCTCTAGCTTGCCCCACACGTGCCCATCATACCACAGTGTCTGACTTCTGTCTCATCTCTCATTGTGCAGCCACACCAACAGAGCCAGAATCAGTGGTGAAGAAATACCTGGAAGAGCTGAAGGGTGCTCCTGCTGAGGAGGTAAGAGGACAGTGAAGCGATTCCAGCTTGCCCAGTTCACTGGGGTGCCAAAGAAACCACAGCAGTGCCCAAGGACCATTCCTCCTTGGGTGTCTGGTGTGGTACATGGTGCTGCTTGCAGTGGCACTGTTGATGTGAGCTGGAGAGTCCTCAGCACTGCCTGAAATTCACATGTGACAGCAGGTGACTTGTCCTCATCAGAGGACTGTGATGAAGGCACAGCGTGGGTTGAATAGCTCATCCTGGCAGTGCCTCCCCATTTCCTTTGGGGGAAGGAGTTTGGTTTTGGTCTCAGTGCTGAGGTCAAAACTAGAGATCAAACCCTGCACTGGAGCTCCTTTGCAGAGAAACAGGGTGTAACCATACTCTTATCTAGCTGATGACAGCTCTCCACCTCCTGGACAACGCAGGAAGTGGAGCGATACCCGCCAGATAAGGAAACCTGTCTCTGTGTCCTTAAATCTCGATTAAAGCTGAAGGCGAATCTTCCTGAAGCATCTCCTTGATGGCTTCCTTGGTGTGTCAGTCTTGAGGAGCAGCCTGTGCTCACACCACGTGGTGGTTTCTCCTCTAGGACTGCATGATCTGCATGGAGAAGCTGTGCTCCCCCTCGGGCTACAGTGACTCGTGCCAGTCCAGCACCATCAGACCAGAGGCAGTGGGTCGCCTGAGGAACTGCCAGCACTCCTTCCACATGCTCTGCATGCTGGCCATGTACTCCAACGGGAACAAGGTACTGAGCTGGCCCATCCTCACCAGGCCCCTGTGTGCAGGTGGCTGTGCTCTGGAGCTCTGGTGTGGCTTCTCTCCCCTGGCAGGATGGCAGTTTGCAGTGTCCCTCCTGTAAAACCATCTACGGAGAGAAAACCGGTACCCAGCCCAAAGGGAAGATGGAGATCTCCACTTTCCCCCAGTCCCTCCCGGGACACAAGGACTGTGGGACAATCCGGATTGTGTATCACATCAGCAGGGGCATCCAGGTGAGTGCCCAGCATGCTGGCAGACAGCACAAGCTGGGACAGCCTCCCAGAAAAGTCCTGGGAATCCTGTGCAGCACCTGCTGGCAGCCCTTTGCTGAGCAGCCTGTGGTGCCTGGAGCCAGCAGCTGCTCTTCAACATGTGAGGGTCTCCTCCATCAGAGATCTTTTCCTGGGCAGCCCCAGCTGTTCACCTGCAGTAAAGTCTGATGTCTGCCTGAAGCAGGGAGGAGACTGCCCACGATCACATCAAGGTGGGAAACATCCCATGGTCTGGTTTCACAGCTCATGTTGGTTTCAGTGGTGGGAGTGAATTTTCAAAGGTTTGAGCTGTGTGGCCTTTTTAAGGTGTTACCAGAGCACATGGAAAAAAACAGTGTTTTGGGGCTGTCTCTCACCAGAATTTAGGTAGATTTTAGATCTGGCTTTGTATCCCAGCATGAGACTGCTTTTGGAGGATCTGTAATACTCACGTGTCCCATAAGAACAAGTCAGGCACCTTGTACTCACCAGCAATACCTTGCTGCCTGTACATGGAAGAGCTGGTTTGGGATGGGCCTATATCAAATCCTGCTGCTGATGGATTGCCCAATTCAAATGAAGATGGACATGTGCATGACAAATCTGTCTCATCTCTTGCAGGGCCCGGAGCACCCCAACCCTGGGATGCCATACACAGCCAGAGGCTTTCCTCGCTATTGTTACCTACCAGACAATGAGAAGGGCAGAAAGGTGAGGTATCACACCCTGATAACATCACCCTTCTTAAGCTGTGGAGCTCCTGGCAGGCTGCATTCATGGCACAAGTCTCCTAGCTGCTGCTCCTAGCTTTGTTGTTCCTTTCCCCCTCTAGGTCCTGGAGCTCCTGAAGGTGGCCTGGAGGAGACGCCTGATTTTCACAGTGGGCACCTCCAACACCACCGGCGAGAGCAACACGGTGGTGTGGAACGAGATCCACCACAAGACTGAGATGGACTCAAACCTCAGTGGCCATGGCTACCCTGACCCCAACTACCTGGACAATGTGCTGGCAGAGCTGGCTGCCCAGGGTGTCACCGAGGACTGCCTAGGCCAGTGAGCCTCAGGGGCCACCTGTGCACTTATTCCTGATGCCTTAAGTTCCCGTGTCTGACCACCCGTCACACTGAGCAATAACAGTTCCGTGGGAGCCCTGCCCGCTCTTCACATTTTCTTGGGGGGGGTGTGGGGGAGGGAAGGATATTTTTGTAGAAGCTGTGCTTGTGTCTCTGGGTGGGATTGGTGGCTGCAGCCAGGAGCAGCTGGGGTGGGACTGAGGTGACAGATCCCCTGGGGAAGGCAGGACCTTCCTTTGGTAATGCCTGGGGACAGGATGGGAGAGGAGAGTGCCTTGCTTCCAGTAGACCACCTGGAGGTCAAACAAGGTCCTCCTTTTGGGACACGTGAGCTCTCTGTCTGAGGCACCTCTTGCCTCCCTCCTGCCGTGTATCTCTGCTCGGTCCCAATAAACTCTTCATTCTCACAGCAAGACCCTGCTCTGCCTTCCTGCTGCCTCAGGGCTTGGGGTGGCTCTCTGTGGGGAACCAGCCTGCTCCATGGAGCCACAGACCATTAATCCAGCCAAGAGGGAAAGCTCAGCTCTGCTGGAGACATCTCAGTGGAGGCAGGACACTGGTCCCAGGGGTTGTAGTTCCTGGTTGTCAATGCTTTGGCCACTGGACTTTGGTGGTCTGTGGCCATGGTGCAAACAGAGGTGACTTCTCACTATCCACCCTGTGGGAAGTTGCAGCCCTCTGCTCTTGGCTGTGAGCTGCCAGCCCCACTCCTCTCATCCCAAAGATGAAAGGCAGAACCTGTCCCTCTCTCCCCTTCTCTCAGGTGAAATGGCAGCAATTCAGTGAAGCCTGGGCTGGGAGGAGCTGCTGTGCTTTGTGCTGCTGCTGCAGGGATGCTGGTGCCACCAACTGGTGACAGTCGCCTTCCTACCAGCAGCAATGCTCTGGCTTGGAGCCTATTCTGCTCTGGGTTGTGGCACCTTGCAAAGGGGATATTGCCCCAATCCCAGTGGCCTTGCTGTATACCTTGTCCCCAGGCTGCTTGTCACATGGGGGCTGATGTCTTTTGAAGAGCTGTTTGTGGCTCTCCCCCTCCCTGTAGCCACCAGACTGAGGTGCACATTAAATCCATCCAATCCCATCCCTTTGGCACTGCTGCCATCTGCCACTTCACCTCCTTCCTGGGAAATCTGAGATGGGGCTGGGCTTTATGGCAGCACTACCTTGACCTCCTCCTGGGACCAGCATTTTGCTTCCTGTCATGCCAATATAAAAATTAAAGGTTTTTCTGAGCCATTGAGGGGTGGAGCTTTCCCTGGTGTCCATCTTGTGCTTGCAGGCTCTGAGGAGAAACCCTCAAAGATCCAGTGAAATTTGGGCATGCTGCAGGAATGGCAGCTCCTTGGAAGCTGCAGTGATGTGTCTGTGTTGCTAAGCTCTACACAAATGGGCTCTGTCTCCTCCTCTCCCACCCTGGTTGCAAAAGGGAGAAGTCTGGAGTTCAACCCTCAGCTTCATATCCCTGGATCATGTTATTCCAGCAATCAAAGCAGTGAATTGAAGCAAAAATTGACGCAGAGTTCACTCAGCCTTGTGCAGAGCAAGAATTTCCTGCTGAGGCTGGCCCAAGGCATCTCCAGCAGCTGCTGCTGGGTGTGAATCAGCTGGAGCCTCCCTGCAGCTGGGCTGGTCCAGGGTAGGGGCACAGGGCTGTGGTGAGCTAGCCAAGCTCAGCAGCTCATCCCTGACTGCCCTGGTTTTGGACATGAGGCATCTCCTAAAATCCTTGCCCTCCCTGTGCTGGGCCCAAGGTGGCCTAGCCCTCGTGGCTGGGGGATCCAAGGGCCGGAAGGCAGCAGAGCCAAGTGCTCAGGCACAGTGTATGTGTAGGGTGAAAGCATAACCATCGTTCCTCATGGAGCCAGGAGGGGACAGAGCCCAGATAAATGCTTGTGATGCTCCCAGACACATTTAACCAAAAGCCTTGTGTCCCCCATCCCCAGCTGGAGCCCCAGGGAGAGGAGAGGGGGGTGTCTCTCCCAGCCCCTGTGGTGATGGCTCATCTGCCACAGGGTGGTTATTATTAGCCCAGCCTTGACCCCGCAGCTATGCTGGGTACCGGCAGCTGAAACTGTGACTCACTGTCCCCCTGCGTCACCCCCCTGCGTCACCCATGCTGCCCCTCACCTTGCTGCTGGCACCTTGCCGGCCGGGGAGCACCAGGGAGGGGTCTGGGGGAACTGAGGGGTCCCTGGGGCAAGTGTCGGTGGGCAGGTGTGGGGGATAAGAAGGAGAAGGGACGGAGGCTGCAGCTGCGCCTGTTTTTCGCCTCTGCAGCTGGACATGTAATCTTTGAATGCCCCATTTTCACTTAATCTGAAGGCGCGGTCCCGGCCCCTTGGGAAGGGGGGGAAATCTCCTCCCACGCAGGAGTGGGCAGCCGCTCCCCTTGGCAAACACGGGAGAAGGAGCGCTCCGAGCCCTCTGCGGGGGGAGCGGGGCTCCCGCGCCGCGAGGAACTCTCGCTCCAGGGCGGTGTCCCTGCCCCATCTCAAGGGCTTGGAAGGGGAACGAGAGATGGGGAAATATCAGCGTGGGGTGGCCCCAGAGCTGAAAAGGTTTCTGCGCTCCTGGTGCTGGGTGGGACCGTTCACCTGAACGCTGGGATTTGGGTTAGTTAGGGTGTGATGCTCAGCAGCGCTTCCCTGCCCGCGGGGCAGGGCTGGCTGCACCCGAACCAGTGGGGCACGGGCTCACCCCTGGTTCCGGGGGCCTGGTGGGCACAGGGCATCCACAGGGAGTTGGGTCTTGGTGAGGCGAGTGGGGGTCCAGGACGACTTGCCTGGGCTGCCCCCATAGCGCCAACAAGGACTGTGAGTCCTGCCAACCCATCCTGGAACATCGCCCCAGTGTCTCCTTGCCTCAGTTTCCCTTTTCGCACGACTGTCCTGTGCCCAGACTCCTCGCAGGTGCCTCGGGGGTCCTGCAGGACGGTTCCCAGCGGGTGTCTCGGGATGCTCAGCTGTCCCCTCTGCCCGCGGGGTCTGGCCGGGCCGGCAGAGCCGGTGCAGGAATGCGGGGCTGGGAGGCTCCGGCTCCAGGACAGGCGGTCCCTGCCGCGGGGGCACTGGGGGCAGTTCGTCCCCTCGGCAGTGACGGGGTGAGCCGAGCAGGACAGCACATCCAGCACCACCAGGACGACGCCATGGAGCTGCCGTGGGTGCTGCTGGCGCTGGCTGGCACGGGCGCAGCCGCGGACCTGGGTGACTCCCTGGGGCACAGGGCAGAGGGGGACCGGGGCCTGGAGGGGCTGCGAGGCGTTTGTGCCAGGGAGGGGTTTATGGGGCTGGGCATGGCTGGGGGGTCCCCACCAGTGCTGTCCCCCTCATGCGGGCACCTTGTGACAGCCCCGTGTGCCAACACTGGTGTGGATGCGGGGTCAGGCACCTGCTGAGTGGTGCAGAGCAGGGGTCCCCTCGCTCACTGCCCGCTCCCCCAGCCCGGCTGCCCTACGTGCCCCACGTGCCTCCCGCGGCCCTGCTGGGCAAGGTCACCGCCACCACCTTCGCGCTGGAGTGGCCCTGCTGCGTCTTCGACGGCCACGCCGACGCCTCCGACGCCGTTTGGCTGGCGGTGGCCTTTGCCAACGGTGAGCGCCCGCTGCTCCGGCACGTCCCCGCTGTGGCAGGGGACACGGGCGACCCTCACCGCAGTCGCTCACCCGCCATCTGTGCCGTGCAGCGTCGGCCGCCTTCAGAAACCCGGTGTCCCGGGCTGACGTGCCCCCGTACCAGCAGCTGCCCACCGCCCACTCGTACATGACGCTGGAGACGGCGGCGGCCGCGTATTCCTGCTCGGCCCCGAGCCCGCCCGTCCTGCGGGTCGGGGGTGACACGGCGTGCGGGGACCAGGGCACACGGGACCCCTGCAATGGGCCCCTGCCCTCCCCGGGACCCTACAGGTAAGGCCAGAAGCCCCAAATCCCAGCTGGGGACACTCGCCACCCGGGGCTTGTTCGTCCCCGCGGTGTCACCCCCGTGCCCGCGGCAGGGTGAAGTTCCTGCTGATGGGCTGCCGCGGCCCCAAAGCGGAGACGCGATGGTCCGAGCCCATCCTCCTGCGCACAGGTATTTATTTATGGCACTGCCACCCCCCCGCGGGTCCCGTGGCTGGGGTGCTGGCGCGTGGCGCAGCATCAGCCCTGTGCCATCACCCCAAAAGCTGCGGGGAGAAGCGATCCCCGATCCCCCACTCAGCCCCTATCCCTCACCCCGCCTCCTTCAGCCGTCAGCCCGAGCACCATCGACCCTGCGCCCGCTCGCCGTGGCAGTGCCGTGGTGGTCATCGCCTCCATCCTGGCCAGCCTGGGGGCCGTGCTGGCCACCGCCGTGCTCGGAGCCCTGGGGTATGGAGGGCTACGGGGGCGGGGCAGTGTCTGCAGGGGCCCCAGGAAAACACCCCAACTTGGCAACGCCATCAGCAAAGAAAAGGAGATTTTTTTAACATTGATAAAGCCTTTTTATTCGTAAATTGGGGATTTGCCTGTCTGCGGGAGAAAGGGTTCCTTGAGGGTGGCAGTGCAGAGCCCCACAGGCCCCGGTTGATGCCTCTGCTTCTGTGTTCCTGCAGGGCCAAGGTGTGGTGCTCCCTGTGCCACCAGGGTTTGGGGACCGACGGCTTCATCCGCAGATCCTACCGGACCCACCACATCCCCCCGGCCCTCCCCCGGCCCCCCGACTGCGGGTGTAGCCCCCCAGGGCTGTGCCGCTCTGCCTCCCAACCCCCTGTTCTGTGTCAGAGAATCATGGAACAGCTCGGGTCGGACGGGACCATAAAGATCATAAAGGGACCAGCTCGTTTCAACTCCCCTGCCACGGGCAGGGACTCCTGCCGCTAGACATTAACTGTCCTGTCGAGTAAAATCTGGTTTTACATCTGCAGCTGTCTCCTCCTGGTCTTTGGCCACGCAGGGTGGGACTGTGAAGGTGGGGGACCTCAAAAGCCACTTGGGGCTCTGGCTTGGTGGCATTCGGTGTCGGTGTGGGGGACACTTGCTGCCACTTGTGGGGTGCATCACCGCGGGATACCCGCTCCTGCCCACTGCCCGGGTGAAGCTGTCACCCACCCACGCCACAAAGGCAGCGGTTCTCAGCACGCCTCGCCGGCGGGCGCTCAAACAGAACAAAAGCTCCCGGGGAAACGAGCCCAACCTGTTTGCCACGGGGCTGCGGCCGCTGCAGGAATGTGGGCGGTTGTGACCACAGGCGGGTCCCGGGCACGCGGAGCCCCAGCAGCCGCACTCCCGCCCTCGGCACCCAGCGCCCGCACCATGCTCCCGCTGCTCCTCCTGCTCCTGCCCGCGGCCCGCGGCATTGGTGAGTCCAGCGACGCCACGGGGACAGGCTCGGGGCTCCCCTCGGCACCGCGGGGATCCCCCGTGCTCGGGCACCAGGACCCGCTGAGCCTGGAGGTGTAGGGCAGCTGATGCCCTCCCTGTTCTGGATCCCGCTCTGGGTGTCGCCTCTAGTCTCTGGTGTCACCGATCCTGGCTGACTGGCACCGTGTGGGTTTCTCTGGAGGATCCCACTGGAGTCCACCAGGACTCCCCTGAACCTGGAGGCATAGGGCAGCTGATGCCCCCCATTCTGGGTGCCACCCCGAGTGTCCCTGCTGTCACCCACCCGGGTCCTCTGGGAGTCCTGCACGGTTGTCCCCCCCGGTGGGGAGCATGGAGTGTCTTTGCTTCCTCTTTTAATGGCACACGCGTCTGAGCCCAGCCCGGGGCTGGGAGGAGAGCGGGGGCCTCACTGCCCAGATCCCGGGGTTCAGCTGCCTCCTGTCCCTGACCCCACCCCGAGCCCGGCACCGCGGCCGCTGGTCAGAGCCTCCTCTCCGGGGCTGCAGCGGGGGATCCACACCCTCCACCGCGCCCCCTTGGCTTGTCGCCGCAGCCCAGGTGGGGCCCAGGCCAGCCCTGACCCAGGACCCCCCCCTGGAGGGGGTGACGACCGCCTCCACCTTCGTGCTGGACCAGCCCCGCTGCGTCTTCGACAACTATGGCAACGCCGACATCTGGCTGGTGGTGGCCCTGGACCAGGGTAGGTGGGAGCAGCCCAGGGCAGGGGGCGTGCAGGGCTCCCCGTACCCCCCACCGAGTCCCTCCTCACCCCCATCCCCATCCTGCAGCCACGTCCTCCTTCAACAACAGCGCGGGGCCGGGGACTCCCGAGACCGCGTTCCAGAGCTTCCCGGCCCCCGTCCGCGCCTACATGACCCTCAATGCCACCCTGGGCAGCTACCCCTGCCCCAAGCCCGCCGGGGACATCGCGGTGCTGCGCGTGGGCAGCGAGACGAGCTGCGCGCAGGATGTGACGAGACCCACGTGCAACGGCCCCCTGCCCGGCCCCGGGCCCTACCGGTGAGCCTGCTCCCGGGGACCTGCCCCCCTCGAGGGCTGCCGGCAGCCCCCCGGCTCACGGCACCGCGGCCAACCTCCCTTCCCGCCTTAGGGTGAAGTTCCTCGCCCTGGAGGGCTCTGTGCCCGTGGCTGAGACACCCTGGTCGATGTCAATCACGCTGAGGACAGGTACCGGTGCTCGTCCTGCCCCCACACCCAGCCCACAGCCGTCCGGGGGGGATATGGGGCGGTCCTGGGCGTGTGGGGTGCTCCCAGGGGGCTGAATGCTGAGCGACAGTGGTTTGGGGTGAGGGGTCCCGTGGGCAGCTGGGGAAACTGAGGCAGGGCTCTGCCGCAGGTCTCTCTGGTGGCACCGCGTGATGGCACGTTGCGTTGGCACACACCAACACACCCCCGCCCATCCGGAGCCCCCGAGCCACCCCGGGGTGTGTGTCCCTGCATCCTGCTCCCTCTCCTCCTGCTCTCTCCCCAGCCAAGTCACCCAGCGCCATCTCCACGGCGGGCAGCGGGCACAGCGCCGGCATGATCGCCATCACCACCATCCTCTCCATCCTCTTCGCCATCCTCCTGGCCGGACTGGTGGCCATGCTCGTCTTCTGGGGGTGAGTGCCTCCACCTGTGCGCGCGGGACCGGCGTCAGAGGGTGACGCTGCCATCCCTGGGTCCCCACCCTCATCCCTCACCCCGCCTTCCCTCCCCAGCTCGGACTCCTGCGGCGGCAGCAGCGCCTTCAGCAAGCCGGAGTCGGTGACGGTGCGGCGGTACAACACGCACCACGTCTATGACCAGCCGGCCGCCCGGCTCTGAGCCCCCGCCGCCCTCCCGCCGTGCGGGGTAAATGTCACCCGCACCGCTCCAGCCCTATGGGTGACACGAGCCCGCCGCCGTGGGGACACGGCCGGAGCCGCCACCCGGGAGAGGGGCGAGGGAACGGGGCATTAAAGGCTTTTCCGCATGCTTTGTGCCCGGCCTGTGCCGCCTGTCTGTGCCCCCTCGATGCCCCCCGCAGCCTCCCGGGCACCCCACGGCCCCCGGTACCCCACCCTGAGCCCCAGCGCCCGTGGGAGAGCTCTGCACGGGCAGGGTGCGCCGGGGACGCTCTGCAGTGGCTGTCACACCCGGCTGGGGCGTCCATGCCTCCTGTGCCCACTTCGGACGGGGAGAAGTGCCCTGGGTGCAGGGCAGCGAGAGGCGGTGACCCCCCCAGCGCTGGTGCTGGGGTGGGGGGCACTGAAATGCCCCGTGAGTGGGGGTGGTGGTGTGGGGGGTGTCTCCAATCCCTTTTATCTACAATGCTCTCTCCCTGACCGAGCCCGGAGGGGCTCCCACACCCCGAGATGCATCAGCGTGTCCCGGGTTCCTCGGAGAGCCGTGAGACCCCGAGAGGGGACCGGCACCCCGGGATGTCTGATCCTGCACCGGGGGGTGTCCCTGATCCCGATCCGGGGGGTGTGAGGCTGATCCTGCACTGGGATGTTGGATGTTGGTCCTGATCCCGATCCGGGGGATGTGGGGCTGATCCAGCACCAGGGTGTTGGATGTTGGTCCTGATCCCGATCCGGGGGATGTGGGGCTGATCCAGCACCAGGGTGTTGGATGTTGGTCCCTGATCCCGATCTGGGGATGTGGGGCTGATCCTGCACTGGGATGTTGGATGTTGGTCCCTGATCCCGATCCGGGGGATGTGGGGCTGATCCAGCACCAGGGTGTTGGATGTTGGTCCCTGATCCCGATCTGGGGATGTGGGGCTGATCCTGCCCTGGTGAGGAGTGGGCTGGGTGGGGCAGGGGAAGCTGATCCCGTACCAGCGGCAGGAAAGGGCCGGATCCATCATTCCCGATCCCACAGCGGGCCGTGGGTCTCTGCTGCTGATCTCAGGGCCGTGCAGCTGATCCTGCAGCCCGGGCAGGACGCGGCCCCGCTGGCGCTGGAGACGCTCCCGCTGTGGGTGGAGCCAGGGCAGGTGTGCGTGTACCTGTGCCCATCGTACACAAACATTGAAAGCCCCGTTTTCCCCCGCAGGCGCCGCGCCAAGGGCAGCATCACACTGACGCCCCGGGCCGGTCACAGCGCCCTTTCGGGGTGTCCTTGTGCCGCCCGGGGGGGTTAGCAGCCTGCCCCCCGCTGCCGGAGCCGCCTCCGTGGAGCCCGGCCAAGGGAAATCGAGCAAATCCAGCGATTAACTCCTGCCGAGAGCGGCGTGGGAGCAGCGGAGCGATGGCTCCACCCGGCAAACGCGGGTCCCCTGCGCCCTGCACCCCGCGCCCCGAAATAAAGCAGCTGCTTCACCTGCAGAGGGCTCTGGGGGTGTCACCTGCGCTGCTGGGGGTGGCACATGTGGCCTGTGGGGCTGGAGCTGGCGCACGGGGAGGCTGTGGGATGGTGGCGGGGGCTGCACCTTGTCCCCTTGCTGTCCCCCCGTGCGGGGGAGGCAGAGGGGCAGCGCTGGAGGAACAGAGCAGTGTGTTCCCAGCGTGTCCCTGCAGTGTCCCCGTAGTGTCCCCGCGGTGAAAATGCCAAGGACCATCTCGGCTGGCACACCCAGCTTTGGGTGCCGGCCGAGGCCTCGAGCCCAGGTGGCTCTCACCATTGGGGGGGTCCCTGTCCCTCCGCTGGTATTTGGGGCACCAAGCAACCAGAAATGCCACCTGTCCTCGGGTGTGCCGCAGCCGGGAGGTGCAGTACTTTAAAAACAAACAAAACAAAAGGTTTAAATCAATAAAAGGGTGGAGGTTTGGGGTGCAGAGCAGCGCGGCCGACCCTGCAGCCCCAGGTTCGGGGGGCACGGAGGGGTCCGGCGTGGGTTTGGTCCAATCCAGGCGGGCGCAGGGCTGGGGCTGCAGCATCGTGCGGTGACGGGGGCTGAGGGGAANTTTAGGGGCTCACTCCCAGATGGCTCTAGGATCCCCTTTTGGGGTGTCACCCCTTGGGGTGTTCCCTCCAGGATGGCTTGGGAGCCGCCCTGCACTGAGGATTCCCCCCAGGACAGCTTTAGGTGCCCCCCGGCAGCGAGTTTACTTTGGGGGTTCCCTTCAGGGTGGATTTGAGGTACCCCCCAGCAGTGCATCTACTTTGGGGGTTCCCCGTAGGGTTTGGCTTTGGAATCCCCCTTGCTGTGGTTTCCCCAGTGTGGTTTTGGGATCCCCCTCCCCCTGGAGGTTCCCTTTAGGACATTTTTGTGTGCCCCCAGCAGTTCTTAGCGCTTTGGGGGCTACCTCAGGCGTGCTGTGATTCCCCCCCGCTTTGGGGACACCCCCTGGGATGGGGCTGAGGTTTTCCCCCCGATTTGGGGACATCCCCGGGATGGGGTTGAGGTTTTCCCCCCGATCTGGGGACACCCCCCTGGATGGGGCTGAGGTTTTCCCCCCGATTTGGGGACATCCCCGGGATGGGGTTGAGGTTTTCCCCCCGATCTGGGGACACCCCCCTGGATGGGGCTGAGGTTTTCCCCCCGATTTGGGGACATCCCCGGGATGGGGTTGAGGTTTTCCCCCCGATCTGGGGACACCCCCCTGGATGGGGCTGAGGTTTTCCCCCCGATTTGGGGACATCCCCGGGATGGGGTTGAGGTTTTCCCCCCGATCTGGGGACACCCCCCTGGATGGGGCTGAGGTTTTCCCCCCGATTTGGGGACATCCCCGGGATGGGGTTGAGGTTTTCCCCCCGATCTGGGGACACCCCCCTGGATGGGGCTGAGGTTTTCCCCCCGATTTGGGGACATCCCCGGGATGGGGTTGAGGTTTTCCCCCCGATCTGGGGACACCCCCCTGGATGGGGCTGAGGTTTTCCCCCCGATTTGGGGACATCCCCGGGATGGGGTTGAGGTTTTCCCCCCGATCTGGGGACACCCCCCTGGATGGGGCTGAGGTTTTCCCCCCGATTTGGGGACATCCCCGGGATGGGGTTGAGGTTTTCCCCCCGATCTGGGGACACCCCCCTGGATGGGGCTGAGGTTTTCCCCCCGATTTGGGGACA